>CM057816.1:32488790-32718790 GCA_030067965.1 Latrodectus elegans
TAACAATTTTCAGAAATTTCTTAAAGTAAAGCAATGTTTGTTGAACATAAATCTAACAGTCTCATTTTTGATGGAAAATAATTAATCTTACAAGATGGTATTTACCAAGGAAATAAACAGAATTATAAATTACTTCTTACTGAGAATGTCTTCTTTAGATAAATAAGTTGAAGAAAAATACAAATATATCTTGAAAGTGAAAAAGGAAAATGATTTTGAAAAACGAAATATATTTTTATAAGTGAAAAATTAAACAGACATTTTATATGTTCACGATATGTGAAAAATTAAACATATAGTGGACATTTTTGGAAAAGAGTACATAGATTTAGTTTTTTATGGTCTTTTTGAAAACAATACATTGATTTACAATTGCTTACAAAGTTCCTTTGAAATATATAGATTTAAATTGTTCAATTTCATTATTAGTCTAAAATATAACGCATAAATTTAAATCCATTTGATATCTTTTAAGAGTGAATATACTAGAACTTAAAGATTGTAATTATGAGAAGAGTTTCATCACATCGATTAATGTACATTTGAAGAAAGAAATACTAAAATAAAATTGTATTAAAAGTATTTAAAAATCATACCAAAACATCTAAGAACCTCTATTAAGTAGTTAATAAAACAAAGGAATTTTTAATTGATTTTATATAAGAACTGTTTTATGCAAATGTGTGAATGTAAATACCAACATACGTAAAAGGAATAGAAGATTCATCATCTGAGAAGTCATTATTATTTTATAAAATTTTTCATTAAACCTATTGTTTTATAACAGTTTATTCTAGTATAATTTTGGTTGGTGCAAAATGAGGTATTAAATATTAAATCTTATATAATTTTGAAATCTGTTTATCCGATATTATTATCTGGACTTAAATTTGATGTGAAATAATGTATGTATTTTTCAAAAATACATTGTATAAACTATTTGTCTGAACTATAAAAACATTTTATTAAATTATTAATTTCATATGAATATATAATAGTGTTCGTTTTACATGGGAGTTCTATTCACTATAGTGTACTTGCATATTAAATCTCTTTTAACTAATTTATGCTATGAGTGTGAATTTTACTCATCAAATTCAAAATATCAATTACTTTTTTATAAATTACATTTTATCTCTGTGAAAATGCTTTTAAGGTGTTTTATTTACAAAATAAGGATAATTTAAAGATAATAAGAATTTCAATATATGGTTGTAAAAAATAATTTATTTTATAAAGCAGCAACGATAGTAATTTATTCTTCTTGCAAAATATTATTTTTTTCTAACCATACTGAGATTATAGCGTAATAAGAGATGATCTAATTTTTACTTAAATAATAGCAAAGCTTTTGTAAAAATTTCATTTAAAGTAGACACAATTTTACGAAGTGTTTGTAAGAGTTTAATAATTACAAGCCCACATAAAAACATTTTTATAACATTATTAAAACATTTATATCATTCGTAACATTGTTCTAGACAATGCCGTTTGTTGGAAATAAGGTTTCAGAAATTTGTTTATATAAATGTATTATAAGTAAGAGAATCACATATAAAATATGATTTCACATGTTTTTGTTTCAAAATAACTATTTTGTATGCAATTCAAGAGCAAAAAATTAATTTTGATTGTAAAAATAAATAATTTTTCAAAGTTTCTCTATTTTCTATTTCTTTTCTGAGTTGACATTTTGAGAATTTTCCCAGCATGTTAGATAAGTAATTTTGATTATGTTATTGGAAAATTGTTTAGAGACGTGACTTGCTTCCACAAAAAGAAATTTACGTTTATCAATCAAGGTTAAAATAACTTTTCAACCTAAGCGGAATCTATAAAGTTTCGCTTCACTAAAACAACTTATTTTTCTTCGAAAAACTATTTACATCGCACAACATAGCCATAAAATTTTAGAATATTTTAAGAATGTTTTTCCAACTTCCTTCTCTAAATTATTAAACACATACTGTATATTTCTTACTTTAAGTTTTCTTGCATTCAGAAGATTTGTACTACATTATTTTAATAAGAGTTTTATTAGTTTATCATGACTTCTCACAAGATGAAATTTATAAAAATGAAAGTTATAAACTTATGTTAATTAATCAAATATGAAAAAGTGATTAAATTGATTAAATTTGTTAATAATTTAAAATTTTTATTTTTATTGCAGATGTAAGAAATTATTTGTAGAATATATGCAAAATTAAAAAAGTAAATGAGTAAAACATACACGAAATTAAAAGTTTCCTTAAAATAAATATTCATGATATATTTTTAAGTGATGATTAAATTTTTTAATTCGTTTTACAGTATATACAATAATATTAGATGCATAAATATTTAACAAAACACATTATAACTTGTTTAAGACACTTTTGGTAAAAAATGATTCTAGAATTTAGATCGGAGATCTCTGATTATTTCTTTAATATTAAAATATATATATGCACAAATATCTTAAATCTTTATTCAAAACTTCTATGATTTTGTACGAATCTTATAAATTTAATGAATTGGAATAAATAAAATATTTTTTATGCATCACTTATGTAAAATATGTAAATGACAGTTTAAATGCTTTTATATGAAATGTTCTTTTAGAGTAACTATATATAACTTATGTAATACCATAAGTAAAATAATTTCAAAATGATTTTATTTATTTTTTTTTATTCGCATTTTGTACAAGAGAATTAATTTGACTTGGCGTGAAGACTAAATTGGATTCCAAATGATTACAAGCATCATCACATAATTGAGAATTATTGAATTTAAATATCTCAATGCTGACAATTCAATTGTCATATCGGCAGCTGTAGTATGATCATTAATATATAATGCTTGAAAAATGTCTTAAAAATAAAATAAACATTTTTATCTTGTTTAGCATTTTGAAAAAAATACTAATGTAACCAAAAGTTTTCACATTTTCTTCGGATAATTATGTAGATCACTTTTCAGCAACTCTTATTTGAAGTCATTTAAAACTATTCAAATTAAAAATTTTGATTGTTAAATTAAAAGTTTTTTTTATTAATTAGGTCATTCTTTAAATTTTGAGTATTTGTTTGCTTTATTTTACAATATTTAAACTGAATTGCATTTAATATTGCAACAAATTACATAGAATTAAAATTTTATTTATCATTATGTCAAAAGTTACCAAGTTTGTAGTGATAAAGTACAACGTTTAACTTAAAATAATGAAAAGTTTAATAATGAACATATTTAAAAATTTGAACGAGTCAGTTGCATATACATAATATTGTTACATATATGATAATCCAGAAATTCCTTTATTTACATCAGTGTATGTGTTCAGAAACGTTAAATTTATAGATTATTTTTTCAATTTAAGAAACTCAAATTAAGATAAAATTAACTTTGCCTTGTTATTGCCTATCATTTTTAACAGATACATTTTTCATTTATGGTATTATTTTAAACAAAGAATGTAATTTTAACCAAAGAATACAATTTTCATTTTATTTTTATTTTGTCATTTATTTTAGCAATTATCATAGAAATAATAAAAATTATTAAAATAAGAAATATTCTTTTTAAACTAGCTAGAGTAGACGAATATATATATATATACATACATACATATATATATATATATATATGTATATATATATATACATATATATATATATATATATATATATATATATATATATATATATATATATATATATATATATATATATATATATATATATATATATATATATATATATATATATATATATATATATATATATATATATATATGTATATATATATATATATATATATATATATATATATATATATATATATATATATATATATATATATATATATATATATATATATATATATATATATATATATATATATATATGTATATGTATATATATATATATATATATATATATATACATATATGTATATATATATAGATAGATATATATACATATAGATATAAATCTATAATTATTATATTAAAATCTAAAAAATTTGTACACTACAAATATTGTTATTTTTTTTATAAATTTGTAAGAATTCTTTTATACAATCATTGAGTTGTAACATTATTTCATTTATACAACTGTGCATTTTCAATAAAACTTAAAAGAAAATATTTGCGAAAAAATTATAAATAAAGGGGCTTCAAATTTTCGCATTTCTTCTAACTGATATGCTAAAAATGATGGATGACTTAATTTGAAGAAAGATTCTTTCAATTCATGAAATTTTATTTTTACTAAAATAGTTTTGAGTCCATCGAAATTTAGCTTCATTTTAAGTTCTTTGAGGGAAACAAAAAGCTTCCTGAAGTTATATTACGGAAAAGTTGTTATTTTTTCGCATTGTAATTTTTAGCTATATACAGCTTTTGCGTCATAAAATATAAATAATTTCTTTTCCTTAATATTTTTAAAATACAAAATGACACATTCAAATAAGCTTTTTCTAAGATACTTTTAAAAATACTTTATGACCAATAAATGGAAATTTAAAATTTTATATCTTAATAGCTTAATTTTATGCAGATTTTCATTAATATTCTTAATTTAATTTATAGAAAAAAAATAAATCATTAAATAGGAAATAATGAAATAATCAAATACGTTATTCAGCATACTAGAAGTATAAGTTTTTAAATTAAAAAACAAATTTTAGTGAAAAAATTAAAAATTAGTGTATAAAATTATAATAATTTAATTAACTAAACTGTTCGTACCCGTATTCACAGATTTGCGTCTGCAAAGATAAGTATTTAAAAAAATACTTTCATAAACTGCAGTACTATCATATGCAATATATATATATATATATATATATATATATATATATATATATATATATATATATATATATATATATATATATATATATATATATATATATATATATATATATAAACAGTTTTTTAAAATATTTATCTCTTAAAAATTACAGCAAAAACTTTTCATTAAAAAATTATGAAATATGCATAAAACAAATGCATATCCAAAAAAATGCATATATGTATATACCATGTACAAGATATATGCATAATTTTCCAGTAACTTACTATCATGTGAACATTTTTATTATAATGAGAAAGTAAAATGTAGTAAAGTATACTTCATCCATTTTAATTTATTTATTGCCAATTTTAAAAAAACTATTTTATCATTTTTATGCAAATTATATAATAATAAATGTAAAAAAAATATTTTTTAAAATATGAATGAAATGAAATATTTCCATAAGCGTATTTGGTTAACTTTTTTCAATGTTTTATAAAAATAATTTTAAGTTAATTTAATTTGTTTTTAAATAGCATTTTCATGATTAATTCATAATATTATAATTAACATTTTTTTACCCTTACTAATATTTATTTTGAAATAAATCATATTCCAAATAAAAGAAACTTTTAAGCCATTTAAAACAGATGATTTAATTTCTTCAATCATCAAAATGGTAAAAGAAATTATTATTTTAAAATTCATCAAAATATTTATATTATTATTTAGATAAAGTGAAAGTTTAGAATATCATTAAGGACTGATATTTGATTTTAAGTTGATAGTAATTCTCTCCATTCTATTGATACCAAGAATGATAAAAATTATATGTAAAAAATGTTTTATAAAAATATTTAAAATGCTAAAAAAAATTCAGAACATCGACTGTTAAAGGAAAATTTAGAGAAACAAAACAACATTGTTTTAAATAATTGATAGAGTTTCATTTATTGTCTTAAAAACAAAAAATCTGATAAGCCACTTTATGCAATATTTGATTTTAATGTGAAAAAGACATTTTCCTTTTTATGTAAAATCCTCTTCTAATTTTAAATTTTCATTTTTGCATAATAGTATTTTTAAAAACTGTCTAAAAGAAAATAATTAATATTTCCTTCCTATTTTTTTATTTCCGTTTACTAATCGTAAGGGATTTGAGTATAAATCTTTCAACCTTTCAAAAATAATAAAAATTTTAATTAATTCTTTGTTCCATCATTCAACTTATCTTCTTTCATATTTCAGCTCATTAAAAATCTGAAAAAGAATAATAAAATATAAATCAGGGACAAAAAGCAGAATAACTATGCTTAGCACTCATTACTGTTATATTTTTAGATAAGTTTGTAGCAAAATATCATTAATTGAAATAAAGTATTTCTTTGAAAAATTTTCAATTTACTAAGAATTTTTATTAAATAATATATAAAAATAACGTTTTATTTTTAGATTAATTGATGGAAAATAATAAGTTCCTTAGAAACTCAAAATAATTATCTGAAAAAAAATTTAGTTATATATAATAACATTAATCTATAAATTGTGCTTAGATTTTAATGTCAACTTCTTATAAGCAGTTAATTAATACTTAGTAATATTTTATAGTTATAGATTAATTTTAAGTTTAACTGGGAAGTACTCTTTTATTTTTATGTATTATTTTATACTCATTCTAAACAAAGCAATTTTCCAGATTTTATTGCGCTGATCTGGCAGCCAAATGGTTAGCGCTCTTCCCTTCGGTTCAACAGTTCGTGGGTTCGAATCCCACTTTGAGCATGGAGGTTTGTAGTGGTTCGGAATCCACTTTAAACCGTAGGTCATGGTCTCGTGTGCAGAAAATGACCATTGAACGATAAACAAACAGATTTTATTGTTGTTTGACACTTTGAGGACTAATATAATTATTTATGCTTTAAATTAATAGTTTGAATTTTTATAATAACTATGATAAACTTTACATTTTATTTTAAAATCGCAAAATTTTAAGAAATTTGTTAAGCGTAGGACATTAAAATAAATAAATTTTTAAAATAAAAACTTTGTGTGTGTGTGTGATTGGTTTCTCTTTTATTTTAAAGTCATACTATCTATGAAATTAACTGGTCTAAGACTAACTATGGTAATAATCTTTTTATTAATGTGCAACATCTTTTTTCATTTTTATGTTATCCTATTAGAAATAAGTTTTTTTAATTCTTCTAATAAACGAGAATAATATAAAATTTGCATCGATTACTAGTCCTTAAATGATGTATTTGTCGTGGTAATACTTAATTTCTTTAAGGTGTGTGTTTTTTTTTTTTTTTTTTTTTTTTTTTTTATATATATAATTCCTGGAAAAAGATACCATTTCTTTGCTGAAATATAGTGATTTTATTCAAATGGAGTCAATTTTTCAGAAAATGATTTCATCAAGATAAGCCACATAACACTATTTTACTTGTTGATATTTTTTCTCTCAATAATTTATTTAATTATATATTTTAGCAAATTTCATTAATATGTTATTTTTACTATTTTACAAAAACTTAACTAACTCTTTCTTTTAGCAAATAAAGGGGCAAAACATTCTGTAAAATCTCACAATAATTTTATATATTTTCCTCTGCATAAATAGTGCGCTAATATTCATATATACCCAGTGCCGTAAATATTAATTACATACACCCATTTAAATTGCATGTTATTAACATATCTTATTTCAAACCTTAGAATTATTTACAGTATAGAAATTTTTTTTCCATTGAATAGAAATTATTTTTATAAGTCCTCCAGAAATTAGCTACTTCCATTATATTATTATGTGAAAAGCTTAAACTGAAACTTCATTTCTATGTCATTTATATTTTATATTGCGGGAATAATACGTAATGCAACTTATATTTATACTTAATTTTACTTGTAAATATTATCAAGAAAAGGATATTCTTCTGGAGACTTTTAATGTGAGTACCCATAAAAAGTTACATGTTTATTTATAAACAAATCTATAAAATTGATTAGGCAGTATTTTCATTAAAGAAGAAATTATTACTAAAAGAAAATCTTGCGTTAGTTAAATAATAAATTCCAAAAGTATTTAATGCTTATAGTACTACATATTTCAAAAAACATTTGTGAAACACAATTTAAAATTAACACATGTGTAGATACTGGTATATTTAATTTTTTTCAGGTATTTCTCGTTATATGAAATCTATTGGGTTTTTATTTATCTTTTTTTCATTTGATTTTAAAGTTTTAGTAATTGTTAATACTGCATTTAATGCCATTTGATCTTTAAGTAATAATTTATGCAGAAAAGCATGATACATTTAAAAGCCTACACCAATTTTATTTTAAAAAAATCATTAATTATATTCTTTCATCCAATACTCCCAATTATATGAGATTGTTTTCAGTTAAAAAGGGATATTTTTCAAAAAAACATTTGATAATTGGCAATTAATTGATAAACAGTCATTAACTGTGTAGTGTAGTTATTGCAGGTAATGGATTCCTTCTTTGAACAAAATATATTTTATAAATTTCCAAACATCATAACTGTCATTTAAAAAGCATAAATTCATTGCGAAACACTCTTTTAATGAAAAATTGGCGAATTTTTAATTTAAAATATTACATACGTTTTATGCATGATCAAACAAGATATCATATCTTAAACCTCAAAAAAAGTTTATTGATAGCTTATAACACCAGCTTTGTTTCAGATTCATAAATGTTTACTTTTAACATGATTTTTAATGCACAAAACATTTTACTTTCTTATACGAAAAGAGAACCAGAGGGACTAAAGGCATAAAAATGCTAAATAGACTATGTAAGTGATTGAGATTTATCAAATTTTATGCCTAAATATTTTTTAGAATATTAAAATTTTTAGATAATTATAAAATAGAAGCGCTCTCTTTTCAATTAAATTATAAATGGTCAAAGAAATATAAAAGATTTATGCAAATTTGTTTAAATATTAAAAATTGTTTAATTACTTACATCGCAGTAAAAGATATAAAGTTACAAAGAATATTTGTAAACATTAGATGCACAGACAAAAAGTTATAGAATAACAACCAGTAGCAGACGAATCACTTTAAATAAACATCTGACTC
This sequence comes from Latrodectus elegans, assembly GCA_030067965.1. Taxonomy (NCBI): domain Eukaryota; kingdom Metazoa; phylum Arthropoda; class Arachnida; order Araneae; family Theridiidae; genus Latrodectus; species Latrodectus elegans. Next base: position 32,497,687 of record CM057816.1, read on the forward strand.
AAATTTTATATTATAAGATAAAAATATACCAAATTAATCCATACGGAATCAAATTCGTAAAATATAAATTTATAAAAGAATACAAAACTTTTGATATATAGCCATATCATATGTTAAATGAAACAAAATTTACATAAATAATGGCAACAAACATTTCCTACGACAAACATTTTTGCAATCATTACAAGCAAAATAAAAAACACATACTTAAACTGAAATTTATCATACAGATAGTTCTGAAAAAAAAATTTATGCGAATATTATTATAAAAGTTTTTTTCTCCTTTTTTACTTTATCAACTATTTATTATCCATCAAGTTTATAACCAAGTTACTTTTTATTTCGAAATATTTCCCTCATACATTTTGAATGAAATGAAAACTGATATATGTTTATTCAAGCTCCTTTTCTCGCGCATTTCCGATCACAAATGAAGATTTATTTACTTGCAGTTAGAAGAAAGGACTGCTTTGATACCTTCATACTGAATTCTCTCAACAAAAGAAATAAAATATAGTAATATAAGAAAAGTGTAAATATTGAAGTAGTCATCAGTCCTTCTAGTGTGTGGTTTGTGAAAATACTATCTCAAATTATTTCTTAAATATTATTCAGCTTAAGATTCGAATTCAATTTCAGTATCAATATTTAGAAAGATAAATGAAGTATTTAAATATTGTATTTATTTTTATTTCAATATCTACTTAAATACGGTATAGAAATATAAACAGCACAAACACCCTCTGAATTGAATACAAATATTTAATAAAATTATATATATATATATATATATATATATATATATATATATACATAATGTGATATATCTTATTATGAATATTACTTAATGTTTTATTTTTGTCGACATTTAAATAATATGAAAGTAATTATTTAAAGAGATTATTAGATTAGGATTAGAAATATCTTAATCTATATATTTATCTATACCATATATATTTACTGTTGGCTAAAATCAATTTTAAAAAATTACTTTTTCTACTTAAGTAGACATTGAATTTTTTACCACAACGTTTTTGTTATAAAAAGAATATTTTTTATCTTTTCAAATCTGTTTGTGATACTATAAAAAACATTTCTTTTTTTTATTAATAGTTTTTAAACAGATAAAGCTCATATAAAATGTTTCCTAACTAAAAACATCGAAATAAAAAATGCTGCAATAACTCTCTCTCTCTCTACTACTACTACTAATAATAATAATACTACTGCTGCAACTACTACTACAGCTCAATAAATTAATAATACATTAAGTACACTAAAGTAAACTCAGTTACACGACAGCCTATATTAAGATTAAGCCTTATTGCCTGTATCTGTTTTCATGACTGAGGGAGAAACATTTGTCCCAGTTAGATATTTAGCCTAATACCTAGAGTTTAGTTTCCAAGCATGCTTGATAGTCAGTTATATTGAAGTACTCAAGGAATGAATGTAACCTTGCCATGCCGGAAGATCGAATCTTGGATCTAAACATTAAATACTCTGCTAAGCAAAATTCTATCATACATAACTTCATTCTAAATATTTTTCAATCAATTTAATAATACTAAATTACTACATAATAGTACATTTTTATTTGTTTCTTATTTTGTACATGTTAAAATAAATAAAAAATGACACACAAGAAAGCATTTCAATATATTTAAATATATTGTGAATGTATGATAAATAAATTTTGGCTTATAATTTAGAAGATTAACATTTTGATTGATTTTAATTTATACTCATGATTTATACAAATAATTTACAAAATAATTAAAATTATGGGTACAGAGTAAGAATTAAGTTTCAACATGTACATGTATCTTATTATTAATATTTTATATGTAAGCGTAATGAAAGTAACTAGCTGCCTAACATGTTTTCTCTGTACTGTATCTCGTTCATAACTTATATTCTAATTTAAAAATTTCTGTTTTAAAATAACCACATTCTTAGATAATAGATGAGCATATTTTCAATTCTCCTATCAGATATTGGCAAATCTGGTAGTCACTTTATCACTATATGTTCTTACATCATATTATATTATCTGTTACATAACAAATATGTCAACATCTCTCATTTCTGAATTAGGTATTAAATAATTTATTAATGCTGCTAATTTTGTGTAAAATAATAAAATACTTTATAATTTAATGGATATTGATAATTCCATATATATATAATATATATATATATATATATATATATATATATATATATATATATATATATATATATATATATATATATATATATATATATATATATATATATATATATATATATATATATATATATATATATAGAATTATCAATATTATTATATATAATATATATAATTCTATATATATATATACATATATATATATATATATATATAGAATTATCAATATATATATATATATATATATATATATATATATATATATATATATATATATATATATATATATATATATATATATATATATATATATATATATAATATATATATATATATATATATATATATATATATATATATATATTAGGCTATCTCTTTAGAAATGCCGTTTTTAAAGAAGAATGCATCTAAATTGCTCAATCTTTGTTGAAATATCTGAGTACATCCAATATGTTTGAGACATTTTCAGATAAATGCAAACAATGTGTTTTACGTACAATTCAGCTTATATTCTTGGAATTATTTTTAGCTAAATTTGTCTGCTACCGAATCAATCTTATCATTGTGACCATATCTTTATAGGTTATAAGAAAATTAAATTCGATTATTTTCTGAAGCATCTTGATCACATTCTAAGAAAATATCTAAAGCTTCTTAAGTATTAAACGTGTAACATTTAGAGCTATTAGGAGAAATAATCCTGAGGCTTTGAAACAATATGAGACATTATCACCTGTTTAAAGCTATATTTTCTTGTCATTTCAAATCTATATTTTGTGTTGTTAATCAAATAAATTTTATAATACATAGCGGTTTTCAGTTTTGTTAATGAAATCTTGTTGCTGATGATTTTAGAGTATTTAATTGTCTGAATAAAAGGAATAGAAGGAAAAAATCATAACAAATATTTTTAAATTTTAAAGAAATATATTTTTCCTTAACCTTAAATAAATAAATGATACTGTTAAATTTGCTAACACAAATTGTACTTTGAAAAAAACAAACATACAATTTGCTTATTTGAACAAAAAATTTAAAAAAAGAAAACTACAAAAAAAAGTGTGCAAAAATTTGTTTAAAAAATTATAAATTTTCATCTTAGTTTTATCTTTCAGCAGCATATGATAAGTAGTATTAAAATAGAAAGTTTTAGTTTTAATGAGTAATAAAATATCTTGCAACAAAAATCAAGTACTGTGCAAACATTTAAAGTTTTAATGATTAAAGAGAATTATGACTACTCCTTTTATATTCATACTCTTTATTTCTAATAAAATGAGCAGTTCCTCTCTGAATAAAAATTAGTGGTTTAGAAAATATGATGAGATAATATAATCGGTTTGATAGGGATTACACTTTTCTGAGAATTTAATTCAAACAAAATATAAAAATACTCATGATTTGAAGCAGTCTCTAGTATGCAAAATTTGGATACAACTGGATTTAAATTATGAGATATCTAATCTGTAATTTCAGTTAAGGAAGTAAATTCATTGTAATTTTAATGAGGTAAGGCAACACGTACTTAAATTTAAATTAAATCATTGAAATTTGATAATTTCGGAAAGTTCTACATTAAGTGTGTTTTATCTCATATTTAGTTTTAGAAGAACTGTTTATTCATATTTTACAGGTATACACATTTAATATACATGTTTAAATTGTATGAATATAAAGAAAGTTTTGAGCATGCCTGACGTTATTTACATTTGAATAATAAAATGAGACTCTGTTATCCTGAATATCTATATTTATTGGCAAAATTATTATTTGTATATAAGTTCATATAGTATTTATGTTTATATAGATTTAAAAAAGGTAACTATAAATTTCTATTTTGAAAATTATCAGCATACACAATTTGAAAAAAGCTATTTTAGCAATCGAAAATTGTTACTTTTATTTTATGCTCTTAAATGCATCGAAATCATCTCCCTTAAAATTAAGGATGAAAAATCTTGTTTTATTCTTTTAAAATTTTTTCATTTGATGTACAAAGAGGTAAAAAAATCTTATCCCCTCTATAAACATAAGTTCCCCTGTACATGAAATCCTAATTCTTATCCGCTCAACCACCGAAAACTTCAGATTTGAATGTTTGAAGATATGCGATGGATATTGCAAAGATTTCAACCAACGCATAAATTATGGTTACGGTTTCAGTGACAAAATCTAAAAGTTTCTTAAAATGGTGACACTCGCTTTTAAACACACAAAATAATCACCTTAGTAAAATAATCACAAATGACAGTAGAATGTATAGTATATACTGTTTATTGCATTCACATGGAAAAATATATTGAGAGCAAATAACAACACAGAGATTCTTAGCTACAATCACTTGGCATAAATCTCAAAGTTACTCAAAAGAACCCTAGTAGAAACACCAGATTAATATTCAGTGTTTCTACTGTAGTTCATTACTTAAGAAAACCCCTAAACAGTAAAGGAAGAATGTTTTTTTCAGTTAGATATTCGAATTAGTTAAAAAAAATGGGGATTTTAAGGAGATAATGAACATAATTAGCAACGCTGTCTCATCTAAATTGAGTTAACTAGACGAATCAATTTAAATTCCACTGTGAAATCATAAACTAAAGTGAGGCCTATTTTTATATGGTATTTAGTAATACGCATTTGATGAAAATGGAAGAATTTGCGATTGATCTTTATCAGGAATTCTAACAAGTCCAGTTAATTAGTAATAAAATTGCGATGTATGAGATATGATGATTGAAAATTATACATATATATATGTATTCCACTTACAAAATTTTGTTCTCACAGTTTTCATCAATAATATATTATTCTAAGGTTTCTACCGTTTTGCGTGTGTTTTCTTATAGTGATCAAAGCTTCCAAATTTTGCAGCCAAATGTTGAACAACTACAGGTAATTCATTTAATTTCACTAATCTAGATTTCCTTATCTGGATGTTTTCATATCAACTTTACAGTTTACAAACTTTGCAGTCAAATGATTCGGAATTTTGCTTGGAATATTTCACCCGACTTCACTAATCTAGATTTTTTGATCTGGAATAATCTGAGGCCTAAGTTTTACATAACTGGTCTGCCATATGTGTCAGAAGTGAAAAATGCCATAAAATATGAAGTTATGCAGATTCTTTTTGCTACATTATGTTAAGTATTGTTGTTCACAAATTTCAGTATGCAGTTCAATGTTCGGTGCAAAATATTTTCAAAAATATATTTATTTATTATTAATAATTTTTCCTTTCTTCTTTTACTTTATAATTATTCTTTTATATTGTTCTCTTTGAAAATTCATTATGTCAGCAGTTTTTGTCATCGTTCTATCTGTATTTATGGTTTTTAAGCGAGTAAGAAAGTAGTGTTTCTCCATTTCGAAGGTTAGAAATTATTTCATTATAACTATAGCCATCAATTCTGCTTAGTTTAAATTTATCACAATTCTCTCAGCCTATATCTTTAAACACCTTGTCTGAATTTTTGTTTAACTGTTAAAGCGGATACGTCAATAAGTTTATATAAAAGGGGGAGTTTTTTTACCGTTTTAATGTTAATACGCATGTCCTTGAATTTTTCTCTTACTAGTAAATACATTAAGCTATAACGTTAGAAATACGAACATTTTTATATATAAAATACATAATTAATCTAATATTGCCTTTTATTACATAAACGTATTCTTTGGTAAATGAATAAATATTTTTTTTTCTATATGATATAAAAAACTAAAGATGTAATTGAATGTGAAGATTATAAAAAATGAATTACGGAGTAAAATTTGAGACTATTTTTGAAAAAATAAAGTCACTATAATTTTCAAAACTGTCGGCAGAGTAAATTTAAATTGAACGGTGAGTCCAAGGCCATTAACAGAGAAGGATAAATTATGTTAAAATTCCAGGGTTCTAAATGTTTCTCTTCTAGGATGTTGTGGAAAGGAGAGTCTTATTTTTATATCAATCTTATCCGTTGTCCTTAATTTAAAAAAAAATGATAAATTATTACATTTTGTGCTTTCGTTCCGCAGAAATATTTTGGCGAAAATGAAAAGCACTATCTAATGCTAACAAGCATAATCTAATGCTAGCAAGCAGTTTACATGAATAATTAACTTTATTCTTATGTCAATCAGCGAAGAAATTCAAAATCACTCCTGACAAGCATGCAAGAAACAATCACAATTTTTAATACCATATAGTAAATTTCATTAAGACTAAAGGTCATTGTAATGCATTATAATATACAACTCTTACTGATAAATTCCTGAAAGACTTTTTAAACAGTTCTTGAAATTTTTAAAATTTTCTGCTTTTCAAAATTTGAAATATAGTTTATAAATTAAGACAAGTACATGAAAACATTATCATATCTAACAAAATATTCTTTACTGAATTAACGGAAAAAAGTAAATTAATTTAAAATCACTTGTTTGTGTTAAGTTTTTTAATTTGATTACAATTATTGCACATTTAATATGTTAGTTTCGAAGAATCAGGTTTGGCACAAAGCTTCCGAAAAGACTTTTCTTTGTGGGGGAGTTTAGATTTTTTCCCCTTGCAAGATAGTCACGTGAACATGCCCCCCCCACGATACCTAAAATATTCTAAAAATCATCGTATTTGTCTTAATATTTATTACTTGAAAACTGATAGTAATATTTAATATGTTTATTTTTGCTTACTTAATCTTTGGATTATTTTAAAATGATATCGTATTAGAAAAATATCAAAATGATCACATTTGACGCCGCATTTCTTTCAGCTGTGGCGAGGCGTGTCCATTTTTGGACCATGAGCCATAAAACCCAGTCAAACATATTTCTACTTTATTGTCTTACTTATTTTACTCTTTTCAAACCCAAACTTTTTTTAATATTCTTTTACTTATTTCCTTTTTTTATTAGTATCTTCACTTTCTCAAACTTCACCCACAATATCTTCACTTTTGAATTTAAACACACAAATTATTTTAAAATCAATTTATAATAAAAGAACTATTTTGTTTTCATTCAACACATAGTAACATATCATAAGTTAGTCTTGGGAGAAAAATATTAAACTGATAAGTTTTAAATGAATGTGTTATTGTCTACATTTAATTGACAAAAATAGGGAAAAAAACATTTATTTCGGTATGAAAACATAATCTCCGTGAGAGTTATTTTATGGTAAGATAATTCATATTCTATGATAAGCGAACACACAAAAATAGTAATAATAAAATTCACTTCCTTTTCTGAACAATCTGTTGATTCTGTTTTAAAAATCTGATCACGTTTCAAAAGAATCTTTTGATTATTTCATTGATGTGTAAGAGAAAAATTCGTGATATTTTTCTTGAAATATCTAACTTAAAATTTTTAAAAGGATATTCATGTTAAAAAAATTCGTTACGTTTTTCTTTTGTAAATAATATTTACGAGTAGTAAACAAGGGAAATGTAAATCAACTTTCGTCTTTTTCTGTTGGAAACAACAATAAAATTATACATTCCTTGTTAAAGTAGAGGAACAGTTATTTGCATACTTTATAAAAATTGTAATAATTTAAAATAGTGAAATATTTTATAAATATGTGTTTGATAAGGCTATAAAACACATTTTCTTTTATAAATATTCATAAACTTTATAGAAAATATAGGAATAAAGATATCAGTAATTTAATACCATAAGCATTTATCTTAAAGCAATTATCATGAAAGTTATTAATCATTTTAACGTGTATAGAAAATGTGAATATGATAGACTATACCAAGTATATAACTCTTCTTGCCATCGGAGTTACGTTTGTTTTATCTAAATAAAAAAAATATTATAAGGAAAAAGTAAGGAAAATAAACAGTAAAAGTCAAACTAATAAATTAAAGAGGTAAAAGAGTGAATATAAAATTTATACCTTACACGATATTTTTGATTTAAAATACGTATTGAACACACATTTCTGAACGTAAAATATATATCTTATAAAAACACCTAAATATTAATAGAAATTTAGATGGGAATGTAACTTCTTGCAACAGGCAAATGATTTTACTAATAATTCGTCTGTTGAAAGTAATCTTTGAAAATAATATTATTACTTTCAAAGATGATACTCTCTGAAAGAAAAATAAAATGCACATTGCAATTAAACGTAAAATTTTTGTAAATGGAGAAAATATTTCAATTTAGGAAAGTAAAATGAACAAATTTAATGACGAGAGAATTAAATAAAACTTATATCCTTATTAAGTTAATTATATATACATTTGATTTCAGTTGTATGTTCTTACGGAATTGTATAAAAAGTTCATATTTTAAAAATATGTTAAGTTTAACTTTATATATATATATTCTTTTGAAAGAATAGCACATATGAGAAAATTGAAGATAATCATAAATTACACATTTTAATTTGAATTGAATGTTCGCAAATTTAAATTGAATATGCATCAATAATAGTAGAAGGATGGCAATAGAATTTTTTTTCAAATTGCATATGAAATCTAGAAAAATATGTGTTTTCGATTGCATAGAGTGTAGTGTATATTTTTACAGTCTAAATAGTTATTATTATTTTTTTGGACTTTAAATTTCATTTCATGGAAATTTAGATCTACTAAGTTTTGAACAGTTACATCTAAATAAGTTTGTAGTTATATCTCCTAAGTCAAACCATACTTACATTTAACTGGAAAATATTCTCGTAAATAAAACGATCACTTTATTTGTGTTTATGTTAAACATCCTGGATCAATTAAATCTAATATTTTTTTTCAAAGAGCAAATTGACTATTGTCGAGTAAACCATTTTCTGGGCATCAAAATATTAATATTTTATTTTTTAATTTTGATAAGATGTTTTAGTGAAATTTTATTAATTTTTTTGAATTAATGGACTATAGAAATATTAGCGAACGATAGATTAAGAAATTGATTAAGCTTTTGCAGGAGTTTTTACTCTCTCTCTCTCTTTTGGCCACTAAAAATATATTTTTAACTAAAACATTTACTTTATAACAATTATACTTTCCGCCTCTATTTTGTTTATATATATATCACGTTTATAAACTTTTAAATCATTTGTATAAGTTGTTGGTAAATTTGTTGAAATATTTTACATTTTATAGAAATTTGAATAAAGGAATGTTTTTCTAGACTTTAAATAACTACATTTAAATTAATGGATATCATTTATTTAAGAAAGAACTAATAAAAACAATTCTTAATCAGATGAAGGTGTAATAAATCCAAAAATAAATCTGTAAAGAATAAATAATGAATCCAAACAATATAAAACAATATAAAAACAAATAAATATGTTGTGATTTTTATATCGTTGTTGTTCAAATTTTACCTTTATCGATTTACATATGATGTAATAAGGAATAATACATGGATCTTGATCTACAGAAAATTTCAAATTTCAAGAATGGATTTTAAAATAATAAATATTTAAATGTAAATTTTAAAGAAAAATTATGTTATAAGTAGTTAAATATATATCTATATCTATCTATCTATCTATCTATCTATATATATATATATATCTATCTATCTATCTATCTATCTATCTATATATATATATATATATATATATATATATATATATATAGATATATATATATAGATATATATGTAATAAATTAATGGAATTTAATTTAGAAAATGAGTTCAGCAAAAGTTTAAAACTTTCAAAAACTTAAAGTAATAGTTAATTCAATTACTTTTGCTCTAAAAAGAAAGTGTAAAATCAGAATAATAGAAATCGATTCAAAACTAGTTTCTGAATAAGTTTTCGATGTTACATGCAAAAAAATCAACCAAATTTTTTATAATGACAAAATTTACATATGATATTTCTGATTATATAAAGTCTCTTTCTAATAAAGTTACCTAAAAAACATGAATTTAATGTTTACTCTCTTTACAAATTGATCGAGACTCTATTAAAGTTATTTTTACTAGTTATGAATAGTTACTGTTTAAAAAAGAGTTTGAATTGAATATTATCCATTAAGAAATGAATGGAAAATAAGTATAGATCAATCTTCCCGCAAAAATGCTTAATATTAATGTGAGTATTTAAACTTCCAGTTTGAATGCATATTAGAGCTGAATTGATTAAGTTTAAATATAATTCATACAATTTAATTTCTAAAAATATGCTTCTATGTTAATTAATAAGAAGTGATACCAGAAATTATTGACAATCGGAGACAGATTATAGTGTAAAATAGACAAATAATATTTTGCTCTTATTTTATTATAATATTATTATTTCTAAGCTTGAGTAATTGCAAGTTTGCTACATTTAATATATTTTTGTAGCATTTCTAATTATATATATATATATATGTGTATAAGGTAATAGTTTGAAATTATTTTTATTAATTGAGTGATTTAAATTCTTTTTTATTAATAACTGTAACATATAATGAAGTTGAAACTCTGATTTACTTGTAATAATCTCAAAGATCGGTCCAGTTTCTATGATCTGAATTACTTTAGATCTTATTTATTAAAGCAAGCAGGACTGTTGAACTTGTCTTGTGAAAATAATAATCAACTGACGCGGTATCCTCTGCTATAATTAAACGTGAAAAATGATTAATGAAGTTCACTTTGTCACTCTTAGACAAGAAAAATCATTTTTACAATTGTGATACTGTTCAAAGTATGTGTCTCACCTGATGTTAAACTGAAGAGACCAATAGAAGACCAATAATAGTTTCTATTTAAAATATATCATTGTTTTGTTAAAAATTTGTTTTTTCAAGTAATCATATATATATATACATATATATATATACACACACACATATACATTTATATATATATATATATATATATATATATATATATATATATATATATATATATATATATATATATATATATATATATATATATATATATATATATATATATATATATATATATATATATATATATATGTTTGTCCATAAGATTTTCGGATGATTAATTTGCTTGCATCCTGGCAGATTTCTGATCTGATTCTGGCTCCCAATTTGAAGATAGGAAAAGTAAGGAATGATTAGAAATAAAAAAATGACATATTTTTTTTATTGGAATCTTTTTTCCTAATCGTTTATTATGTTAGTAGAAGTTACAAATGTGAGCGACGTTGTATGGATTAAAAGAAGCAGTTCTTGATTAAAAATATTATTTGACATTATGATTGACTTGACATTTAATTATTTCTAATTATTTAATTAAACTGAACACGTTTTTTTATATAAGGTTGGCTGTTATGCAAAAAATGAATTACATAATAACATGTACATAGTAAAAATAAACTATAATATGAAATTTAAAGAAAATACTTCACATTATAATTAAGAAATTACTCTGTCAATGTTAGAAATTTCAATTTTCATTGAAACTGTAATTAATATTATTTTCAAAATAATGATATAAATTTTTTTTTTATTTGATATTAAGAATAATTGAAAATTCTCTTTCTGGTTAAATTTACTTTTTGTGCTTGCTTCTCATTGTTTTCATATGAAATGACTTTGGTAATTTTCTTTTCTTAAATGAATCCTCGCTTTTGTTCTTTAAGGATATTTTAAAATAAATTTGAGAAGAGAAGAAATCTATATATGGAATTATTGAAGGTATTTTTGCTCATATTTCAAACTAATATTCATATTTAAATATATAAATTTAAAAAAGTTGTTAGCATATAAAATTTATAAATTTTATAAATAAATTACAATATATATTATTTATAAATGAAAATGCATGGATTTATAATGCATGAAATTATAAATTAGAATAAACAAACTATCTTTTCTTAACAATTTAAAAATTAACTGAAAATAATTTCCTTAAATTTTGTCAACATAAAATTATTTATAAATGAAAATGCATGGATTTATAATGCATGAAATTATAAATTAGAATAAACAAACTATCTTTTCTTAACAATTTAAAAATTAACTGAAAATAATTTCCTTAAATTTTGTCAACATAAAATATTTAATTTATGATTAATTTCTTAACATTTTTAAAAATTTAGAACGATAAAATTATGTACATTTTTTAAGCGTGCTAATTTTCTGAATAGTATTTCTCCTCTGAATTACCAATGAACTGAATACTCGAAAAATAACAATAATAATATAAGAAAGTGTAAGTACAAACTCTAAAATATTGATCAATCTGCAATTTTAAACTATTAAACATAATACATAATTCTAAGGCTTACATGAATATATTTTAAAAGTTGGATTTTTTCTATAGGTATGTGCAAAAGAACATAAATTAAATCGCTGAAACGTTAATAGAAATTTCCTTCAGTAAAAATGATTAAATAACCACATTTTTTTAAAAAACTTTTTAACAAATTATTGCTTTATTAAATATTTAAAAAAATATCTTTATAATCAAAAAATAATAGATGTATCTTATGATACATAATTCTGTTAGTAAGATTCAGATTTTGTATATTATTGGTATTTTATTTACATACCCATGCTTATATTTTATTTAAAGTGTTTCTTTTTGTATTAATATTTGTTGTTGCTTTAAATATACTATAAAATTAAATGAATTTCGTTTTAAATAAGGAATCATGAAAGCAAAGATAAATATACTGTAGAGAACTGTTTCATATGGATGATACTTTTTAAATCCCTAAAAGAAATTCATAAACATTATAACTGCATTTTACTCTATAATAATGATAATTAAATTTTTTATTTATAAGAACATGCATTGTAAATTTTTATTTATTTTGATTTTAAATGTAAATATTCATTCCTCTCTTAAAACGAAATAAAATTTGAGAAAGAATTCTCTGAAAAGAATAAAATTAAGTAATAAAGCTCTTTCTCTTGACAAGAGAGATTAAAGATTTCCACTTTAATAAAAAGTTGTAGACATAGAAACAAAATCTAAATAAGAATTTGAATTTGAAATCGAGTATGTCTACCTATAGCAATATGTATTGTAAGTAGAGTATAGTATTTTTTTAAATAAAATATATATAATCTGAAATAAACTCTTTATTATATTCTTATAATTATTATTAAATATAACTTAGCGTCCACTAGGTACAATGAATAAATGGATTTTAAATATCAGGAACATTAATGAATTCTTCCGCAGGATTTGTTTTGTTTTATATATAGGGCTGGAATAATATGCTTACTATCCAGAAGAATATGCTTATAATTTTATTTTCTTACCACTATATCAAATATAATGTAAAAGCGATGCTTTTAATTTAATTGTAACAAATTATAAAATCTATAAAAATTCCATGATATTTCGTAATCATGGAAATTTTCGATTGTTTTATACATTTTTACTACAAATTTTAAATTGTGTGACCTTAAAACTAATTAATTTTTTGAAAATATTTCATATTGTAAAAAAAGTAAAAGTGTTTGATGAAAAGTACATAATGAGCATCATTAGATTTTAATATGGATTTATTATGAATATTTATTTGGAAAATACTGAGTATATTATTTCTCAGTGAAATATTACTTTAAAACAGAATTGCTTTAAATTAGCTTATTTTACATTAAAAATTATTCTTGTGGATGCAAAATGGAGAAATATAGATTAAAATTATTCGAGTAATTATATTAAATACTTTGAGTAATTAATATTGTTTTTAACTATTTTAAATATACATTGTATATATATATATATATATAACTAAGGTATAAAATATTTTAGAGGAATATTTAGTTGACTTTATTACTTCAATTCACTGTAAATCCAGAATTCCTTTAAAACATCATTATTAATTCTTGTTCAATAACATTTAGCCAATCTTTGAATGAGATTATCTATAGCAAATATTTATTCATTTCGTAATATATTTAAAAGTATAAAGCGATCTATTATTTAGGAATTTGGTAAAATATGTTAGCTAAGGAGATGTTATCAAAATATAACTTATAAAGCCAATTAAATTCATATTATAATGGCTATATGTGAAAGAAAAAATTAATTTTTACAGATTATAATTTAGTAACATCTAGAAATTGGATCAAAATTCATTTAACAATTCGAGAATTAATATTAATAAACTGAACTAATATTAATAACATTTAGTTCACACACACACACACACAAACACACACACACACACACACACACACACACACACACACACACACACACACACACACACACACACACACACACACACACACACACACACACACACACACACACACACACACACACACATACACACACACACACATGCGTCTCATTTATAATATGTTTCACTTATATATGTTGTTAATATGTTTCAATAAAGCAAGTTAAAAATATTATGTTTTTGTAGTAAGTCGTCTTATGAATAAATTACATGCAATGAAACTTGAGGTTTGTTGATATTTGACCTACTTTTCCAGGCAAGTAGCATTGAAGCTTATTTCCTTTTTAAGTTAATAAGCTTTTTATTTAAAATTATTCTACCAATGTTAATATGATTTAAATTTTAAATTGATAATGTACATTAGGAATTCCAAGTATTTTAATACAAAATTTGCGTTATTTTGTTTATTTATGTTCATTTATTAATGACAAAATATGATATCATAAACATAAAATCTGTATCAATAATATCAATTTCTCCGTTATAAATATATTTTATGATTCTATAGTAGTCATTCGTCACTAATTAGATAAATTTCTAGTTTTCTCTCTGCTCAAAAATTTCATATGAAGAATTTAGGTTTAATAATTTTATAATTAAATGAATAAAAAACCATGTACAGTTTTAACAACTTGATGATGATAAATATTTTATTAATTCCAAACATATAAATCTCTTTGCATTTTACTATATTTATAATACATTTCTTAATTTCATTGGTATAATTTTCACAAAAACTGTACAATCATTTTTATTTGTCAGAAAAAGCAGAATAAAAAATAGTGAATTGAATGAACTCTATATCTATTTTTGAGATCATTCAATATGCATACGATATATTTTTCTTTGAGTGAAAATATGTTATTCACTTGCAACCAGGATATTGAAAAGAATTGAAAATAGAAAGGAAGGAGAATTTCCCAACTTGATATGCATAGACCTATTTTTCAGAAATGTTTGAAATATAATGCTTTATTCAGATCCAGATGTTCTAAAATTAGAAAAGCACCTTATTTTCATAATTATATATTATATTAGTAAATGCATGAGAGTTGTTTGAATTTTTTTTCAAGTATATACTACTTCAATATAAAAGTGTTCTATAAAATATAAAGAAAAATTTAATGCTTTCGTAAATACTAGTCAAATGTTTGCATTGTATTTATAATATTAATATATTTAACTCTGGTTTCCTAAAAATTTCATAAGCGTAAATTATGTTTATAACACCTAACATTTTACCAATTAGGCTTTTAGTAACTTCGATGTCTTTTGATAATTATATTGTAATAAATTTAGTGATATTGAAACGAAAACAAATTAATGATTTTAAATTAATTTACTGTGACAGTGATAAAATTGTGAAGCATTTATTAAGATCTAATAAAATCAATGAATGAATTAATAAAGGTATGATAATATATGACATGTTATTAAAAATTGAATTTTCTGAACAAGGTTCTTAGTTTTAAGATTTTTTAACACAATCAAAAATACTTTTTAAAAACATGTTTATAAGTTAAAATCAGTATATTATCAAATTAAAATAAACTCCTGGAATCATATTTCGGAAACATCTCAAGACATATGTATAAGTGTCAAGCAATTATTTGGATTTTATATTAAATTTGCATTAACGTTCAGATTTTATTTTTCTTACTTTCAAAAATGACTCATGCCAAATAGAAATTTTCCCTTGAGGCATAATTTCTAAGTATCGGATTTTATTTTGAATATTTTTCTAGGTAAAATTATTAACATGCATAGAGATATTTTATTATTACAAAAAAATTTAAAAGTTCATCGAAGATCGATGTTCTTATAACTGATAATTAAAATACTTTTATAAAGATTTTTAAAGAAATATTTTTACAGTTTATGTTCTTGAGACAAAAAATTCTCTCCTGTTTTTTTCATGAATAAATGATAATGATTGTATACATAGTATTTTTGTATAAAATAGCAGAAATGTATATTAATATCCAAAAAAAAATGTTAAAATATAAAGCAATATGCGAATTAAACACTTACAATTGACGTCATTACAAATAGCTTGCTTCTGAAATTTATTTCATATGAAAGTAATCATTCCACAATAAGTCATTATTTTGTATCCGTAAATTTAAAACATTTTATGGCATCAGTTGTAAATACTTTTACTAAAATAATTTGTGGATAAGTGTGAGGAAGTAATTTTCTAAAATTATGATTTCATTATGTTTTTATGTATGTCATTTATGAAAAAAATTTTATGGGAATAATTAGCTAATTAAATATAATTGTTAGAGTTTGTTTAAAAGAGAAAAAATATGATATACAGTTTGCTTGCTGCAAATTGTAGCTGGTACTATTAAAATAAAACTCTATAACGACCGGCATTTCTATAATGTCTATATATTTCTATTTCAATCCATCCACGATGGATACAAACTTCTATAATCGAAAAACACACAAGTATTCTGTTTTAAATATATTGTTACATAATTATCTATTATCCTATACATCAAATATGACAAATTTTTAATTTGTTAGTTTAACAAGAAAAAGAGTAGCGCACTCTGTAAATATGAGGTTAATAATAATATTAAAAAAATATAATTGTAATTGAAAAATTTTACATAATATTTTTTATCAAATATAAATTTTAATTATTTCAGTAATAAGTAAAAAAGTTTTATATTAGAATCCTTAGATTTATTATATACCATCATATTTTCTTAGACATACTATACCTTCTATATACTTCTTAGACATATATATATATAGGATGTAATAGATCGTTTGTATATTTTAAGATCGCCATAAATTCATGTTTTTAAAAAAAACATTGCATGTGTGTAAGTTTTTTTTAAATTGGAGATTTTTTGAAACATTGGAAATATGTCTGAAAACAATGCAATAGAATTTGATGATATATAAAGTTTTTTTAAATTATAATATAATTTAAAAATATAAGTTCAAAGCCTTTTTGTACAGAAGCAGTAAATCAATTTGCTCCTTTATTTAAATTAATGCATCGTAGCAAATAAAAATTGATTTATAATTAAATTATAATTAAATTATTTTATAATATTTTTGAGACCTATTATTTGCAGCAAAATGAATGCTGTTCATAAAAATAAAATAAAACTAATTTTTTAAAAATAATATCCATGTCGAAATGTACAGGACTGAATCAAAATTCTCTTCTGTTGATGTATAAGGATGTTTTTAATAAGTTCAAATAAAGAATTGCATTCCGATTCCAAATTATTCATTATACTAAAATTTCAATTAAAATCCTGACACCTTTACCGCTGTTTTTAAAATTTCAAAATTCTTAGTATAACTTTATAAATAAATCTTAATGAAAAAAAAATTGATTTTCTGAAATACTTGTATTATAATCTAAATTTATGCTTTATGTTATATTACTTTCTTTCAACATCTGTTATTTTCAAGAAATTCCATACAAACATTCCTAGGTTGTTTTTCTGTTTCAAACACTTTCAAACACCCCTAGTTCTAATTTATATTAAATGATTAGTAGAAAATCATACAAGGATCTTCATTTTTTTTACATTTGTATCGTCATTGCAGAGTTTAGTTGTACAGGTATAAAGGCAATCATATTTACCATATTAATTTCCTCATGGTATCTGTCCAAAATTACATCGCTATTACTTTTCCTCATAACTTAACATTTTTAAATGATAATTAAAATATTTTAAATGATAAATAATGTTTTAAAAAAGAAAAAATTTAATAAGAATTTACCTGTAGAACCTTTCAATTAAACATAAGTTGTATTAACGCGAAGTGAAAATAAAATTATATCATTGCTAATACATACTGCTCCACATTAAAAATGCAACTTCAAGAAAGAGTAGCCAAAAATTTATATTAAAGACAGGGTAAACGCTCTTCATCAGGTTATGCAAATGGTGGTGGAATGCACAGCTCGTCAGAGCATGTAGGATAAGATATAAAGTGGATAACTGGCAGAGTGGGCAATATTCACGCTGTTATTTCTGCTTGGAAAATAATAGATAAAAGTTTGTTTTTGTCGCAAAGGATGGCTGTAATTGCAGAGAATGCCAGGTCATCGTCAACAGGGGAAGTTAGTCCATACGGCAAGTCGCAGCTGACAGACATCTGGACGTTCAAAGTGCACCGGCTGTGGGAAAGATGGTTGGAACTAGGAACTGTGGAACGTTTGCGGGATGTCATTGCAGCCAGAGTGACGTCAGCACATATGGATCAACGCGTCTGACGGGAGGTAGTGGCAACATTGCAATAAACGTAAACAAAAATTCTTCAGCATGTGCAAGAGACACTGGATACTCCCCTACTGAGCAAAACCATTTGCTGGTGGCTGGCGCTCATTGTGTCTGTTTAGAAGATTGTCATCAATCCCCCAGCGTAGACTGGAATTATGTCGGATTAGAGCGATGTGGAGGATCAAATGGGACAAGATCGTCTTCTCGGATGAATCACTCTTTTGTTTCTTAATTAATAGTCACCGCGTATGAGTGCAACATCGACGTGGAGACAGACCCAATTCTGCAGTAATTGTGAGATGCTTCACCCCACGACAACGCTTCGTCATGATTTGGGGCGTATTTGCGTAAGATTCCAGGTTACCTCAAGATAGTTTGCGGTACGATGACAGTCCAAAGTTACGTGGATGATGTGCTGCTGTCAGTGACACTCCCTTAACCTCATGTGATGCCCTCATCCTTGTATTAGTAGGATAAATCCTAACTGCTCATTGCTCACATCAGCCAACATGCCCTGCAAGGTGTAAAACTACCATATCTCTTACCAATCGAACAACTTTGAGATATGATTGGAAGTCATTAGTAGACCCTACTAAAGCCTCATTTGCAAGACACATTTTGGCAAATGGTTGACAGGGAATGAAGAGTCATTCCTCAGGATGCCATCCTTACTATCATTGGTTCTGTGCCTAGACGTATTGCTTCGTGTATCGCCGTCCATGGCGGTAATACAACCTTCTGACCAGATCCTTTTCTAGCTCTTTAATAGGTATATTATTTCAAAATACAGATCACACTTACTGTTCATTGCTGTCTTTCTGTGTTTGCCAAGTTTCGTCACTTTCTGTCAATTTCTTCTTGGTGCTGCATTTTAAATATAGGGCAGTGTAGTTTGATTTATTCTCAATTTATTTCTTCTAAAACCTACATTTTACATACTCATCATCATAGTAGCAGCTACTATGTGAAACGTAAATCAATTTTCATGATATCATGAAGCAAGTGCAAGAAGTAAAATATATTACAGAATTAAAATTTTTAAGTAACAGAAATTTTAAATATTGGTTTGATTGGATCTTCTGTGATAGACTACAGCCTAGAGTTATCTGTTTTAATTTCATAAATGCCAAACATTAATTCTTAAACCATTAGCTCACGGGCTCTCCAATACTTATTGACAATGTCCTCATAACGAAAGATATAACTGCTTATAGTGGATGATGAATTAAATTCATAACGATTTATTGTATCTTTGTAAAACCATATCAATTATATGTAGTATTAATTATAGTAGAAATTCTGAGTTTAAAATCAACGAGACTGATAAAATATTTACTTAGTTGTAGCATTTATTAAAACATAAATTAATTCAAAAGAATGAGGACCAAATACGTCCCTATGTACCTTTATATTTGGGGGAGTTTTGAGTATCTTTTGAAAAATCTGGGATTTGTTTTTAGTAGAATTTAAACTTTATAAATATTTAAGTCTTAAATATTTTAAAATGTGTTGCTCATGAGTTCCTTTAATTTGCTAATGCCTTGCATTATCTAATACTATCTGAAAAATCAGCGCAAAAATAGATATTTTCTACTCATTATCCTAAAAGTAAGAATTAAAAAATATTCTTCATGTTTATGTAAGCTCATCTGACCGAATATCGACATTGTGTTAATGTGATCATTTAATTTGTCTTTATCTATTATTTTAGTGTAATAATTAGTAAAATCAATGTATAAATACTGATAGAAGCATTAATAAGAAGACTTCTTGAGTATTCGTTATAAGAATGAATTCTTCTTTTTGATTAAAAATTTACAATTCATATGCTTGAAGAAACAATATTTCCTTTCAACTGATCGAAAAGAAAACAAATTTACAATGAGAAGTTTTGGAAATTACGCAGATGGTAAATGAATTTAGGATGCTACTGTTGAAGAAAGCTGAAAAATTCGCTTTTCATTTTATCTGCCTGTATTGTTAAGATTTTAAAATGTGGAGTTTTGACAATACCTTTATTTGTTAAAATAAATATATTTTAATTAAACATTTGACAAACTCAAACCATTCCAGGCTTTTAACTGGAAACGGAAATGACAATGTGAAAGAGGTTTAACTTTAAGGGTGGATAGTGTAATATAATTATCAAAAATGTTCTTTTCAAGCTAACATACAATTCATCACAATAAATTATATAAATTCTTTATATAGTAAATTGCCCATATGGTAATTCTTCATATGAGAATTCGTATTTTAGAGATACATTTAAAAAGACGAAACAAACTAAACCTTAGAAGAATGAAACAGCCGTCAGCATATTTAAAATTAGATTAGCAAAAATTTCCAGGGCAACATTTGAAATGAAATAAAAACATAATTTGTATTCAAATTAAATTATTAATTTTGTAAAATTAGGATATTATATATATATATATATATATATATATATATATATATATATATATATATATATACTCTCTTCCAAAACTTAAGCGTAACTTAACTTAAACTTAACGTTAACGGAGAGAAAAATGCTAGTTTCCGGAAGCCGGAATTGAATTGAAGAGGATGCAAATCGCTGTAGAAGTAGATGGAAGGATGCAACTAGGTTAGGTATTATACCAATCGCGCTTTCATGTCAAGAAATACGTAAAATGGGCAGTTTTATAAGATACCAGCTTAAAGGATTGAGCAGAGAGCGTGGCCAGAATAATCTCCTGACCTTAATCCTATTGAAAATCTTTGGAATGCTGACGGCTGTGCTATATCTTTACATTTTTCACCTACAGCTACTCTTATTGTACTAAAAACTGCTCTATAAGAAGAATGGCTATTGCTTAGTTCTGCGAAGGTTGACCACCTAATTGAAAGCATGGTCACAAGGTGTAAATTTTGTATACAGATGAAGCGATCCCATACCCAATTAATGTCCTTTTTTCATTTTGTACTGTTCATTTTCACCTTATACATAATTCTGTTTAAATCTCCAGTATGTCATTATTTGATAACTTTCCTGTTTTAACTTAACAGAACTTCATATATGAAAACAATATTTAATATTGTTTTCATTTTTGTATATAAGTATTGATTTTATTTTATGCATAAATATATATGCTACTTTCCTGCCGAATTTTGTGTCAATCAAAGCAGTATTTGTTGATTTTTTGCATTTTACATCCTCGTGCTTAACTTTTGGAAGTTAGTGTTTATATTGATATTTAACGTTGATGCTTAATGATACTTTTTATAAATTAATGACACATACTTTGTATTTACTTTCCATATGAATTAATGAGAGTAATATAGTAATATTTTATAATTAAATTTGTTGTGTTCAATATGTTTTCGATATAACCGTTTAAAAGAGATAAAGAAAACAAGTGCTTAATTCGTTAGTTGAACCATTATATGCATAATGTAAAGGACAGAAATTTGAAACTGTTTAGATTTTCTTTTATATCTCTTTATATCATGAATATTTCATATATTTCCCTTAAAAGGAAAGTCTATTTTATTTCTTTAAGAAATGCAATTTTGAAAAGACAACTTTCATCCTAAGTTTGAAAACTTGTGTTACACAAAATTGTTTCCACTTATGAGTAAACTGAAGTTAGACTTTTATAGAGATTCAAAACATTTTTCAAGAGGAAAAACTTTACCATGAAAATATGCAGCTAAGTATACTTCTCCATAATCGTTGAAGATGAGACGTTTGAAAGAACAGAAAATTTTACATTATATTCAACATTCGGAATATTTGAAAAAAGTTTTTTCGTAGGAATTAATTTTTAAATCTTTCATAAAAAGAGAGTCCTTAAATAAATGAGAAATATTTCATAAAAGTTTCAATTTTCTTAATGAAATCCTAATAGTTATTTTATGGAATGTATTTATAATGAAATGTACTCCAGAGTTTATTATGAATTGCAATTATTCATTTTGCTTATGAAGAAAAGTATATTTCTAAAAGTAAATAACCTTACTTAAAATGGCTATGAATCATATTCTTCTGTGTTAAATAGAAAATTTTGTTACCTTAAATAGAATACGAATAATATGTAAAAAGCAAATGATAGATTTTTGCATACTACTAAAAGTAGACTGAAAATCATAGAGTTGACTTCACGTTATAAGTTGGTTAATTATTTTTGGCCATTAACAAATTCATAACGCGTAAATTGATTACATTCAATGTTGTAAGGCATTTTAATATTTCCAGCTTATTTGCTTCTGGGAGGACTATCATAGGCAATGATTAACATTCAAGTGTCACAAGGTAAAAACGTGGGCAATTTCCAAGCACCCACTACGACAGATCTACATACATAAGGCAGAAATAAACAATTCATGCCTTATTTTTCAACAGAGGCTAGAATTGAGCCCGGGACCCTTCGCTTTGGAGAGTGATCTCTTAACAATCATGGCGAGCCCAAGAATTTACAGTTGGAAGAAAACTTATATTTTTATAGATATTTATTTTAAAAAAATAATAAACATATTTTTTGAGATTTATATAATTTATTTTTAGACATTTTCACTTGAAAATTTTAAATTTGTAATTTAAATTTTAAATTAAATTTTAAAGTTGAAAATAGTATAATACAGACAATTTCAAATGCGAAGCATGCGATTGAATTGTCAGAAACCTGATCTTCAATTTAACATTTCGTTGACTTTTTCTTACAGTTTCAAGAGTGCAAAATTTGCAATTATTTAAATTCAGTTCTAAATCTTAAGTCTCGGACAAAGTAGCATTCACAGGTAAAAAATGAGGATGTTAAATGGGTATGGTATCAAATCAAGTTCATTGCAGATCTTCTTAACTTCTCTTTTCAGTAAGTTCAAAATATATTTATAAAAATTATACTAATATATTATAATAATTCAAGGAAAGAATACATTATTATTATACTTATATTCATTAAATATATTTTTGGAGATAGAACACACACACACACACACACACACACACACACACACACACACACACACACACACACACACACACACACACACACATGCACGCACGCACACACACACACATGCTCGCACGCACGCACACACACACATGCTCGCACGCACGCACACACACACACACACACACACACACACACACACATGCTCACACACACACACACACACACACACACACATGCACACACACACACACATGCTCGCACACACACACAAGTTCTCACACACACACACATGCTCACACACACACACACACACACACACACACACACATGCCTCACACACACACACACACACACACACACACACTCACACACACATGCACACACACACACACACACACACACACACACACACACACACACACACACACACACACACACACACACACACACACACACACACACACACACACACACACACACACACACACACACACACACACACACACACACATGTATTGACGTGCTAAAAAAATTGACTAGTAATTAGAGAAATGCAATTGTCATAAACAAATAAAACCAAAATATAAGAGAGAGGCAATATTTTAATCAAACATGTTATGGCATAGTTTGAGATGTTTTTTAGAAACATTGGCAATTTTGTTTTTAAAATTTTCATTTTCATTTTACTACTAAATAATGTTTTTCATTTTTCGATACAAAAGTGTAACAATTTTGAGTAATTCTGCGGTAGCATAATACCATCAAATTATTAGCTCTTTAAGATTTTATCAGAGTACATTGTTTTTAAATAATTTTCAACCAGGCATTTTCTACTATTTTGATTTAAATAACACTCTAAAATATTGTAGTTTCATTATTATTTAATCAAGAATAATTCATATTAGAATAAATATTTTAGGTTTCAAAAATTACATTTCAAGTATTTCATATTTTCAAGACAAAATGAGAAATAATCACCGATGCTAGACGAAGAATAAGTGATTCTCATAGTCTATTAATCATAATTGTCATTTTTTGATAACAAATTAAAATTTAAATAAACAAATTGATTTTCATAAATGTTCAACAAAAATGTTTTGTTTAGAAAAAATTTTTTTTGCTCAGTTTATTAATTCAATAGTTGTTGAATGATAAAAATAACATTTTGTGCAAATATTTTTTAATTTATTTAACAGAGTTCTATATTTATGCATTGTAAATATAAATAAAAACTATTAAAATTAAAATATTTCAATATATGCTCTAAAATTATAATAGAAAATTTAACAAAGAAATTCTAGATTCATTTTATTAGTTATTATCTGTTAGTTTCGTGTAATATTCTGCTTGATCGTTATTTTTATTAATGTTTATTTAAATCTATATTAATAAAATTTCATTAATATTTTGCACATACATTGAAGTACATCATTAGGTTTATTAGTAATCAATACTCTGCAATCTATATAAAGACACACTTTTTTAAACTTAAAAGACCTTTAAATACACACACACAATGATGACAAAGTTTAATGAGATTTTGTCATATAACGTTTCTAACAAAAATCAAAATGTGTAAACAGGGTGACAATAATTTGAAAAGCAAGCAACAAACACGCACTCTTCTCAAATTTAATTCACAAAATTCAGCGACTAAAACTTTTGCGAAGTAAAATTGAATCATTGTCATCATAATATGACATTTGAATATTTACTCAAAGACTCACAGAAGAAAATTACTCTTTAACTATTTAAAGTAATTGAATCTCTTTTAAGATCTCAAACTTTGAAAGGATGCAAATGATATCTGTATTCTCTAATTTTTTAAATATAATTAACTGAAATATCTGCAATGTTTATGAGAACCATTAATATACAATAAGTTTTTTATAATGCAATTAACATAGAAACCCTTTTTAGTATTATTTAAAGTTTAATTTGAGTAGGAAAATACACTAAAAAGCAAAAAATACTTTCATTTAGATTTTATATTATTTTTCTAAAGCATTTTATTTGAAAGTTTCTTTCAAAAGTGTAATAAAAAGGAATTCAACTTAATTCTTTTGTTCTTTTTTTAATAGAATGGCGATCATGTTTCTCAAATTCTATCGTTGGATAAAATTCTAATAAAAATAATGTAAATGTTTTTAATGCTAATTGTACAAATGATAATATTTGAATACCGAAAATTGTATTACTTCTTTGAACTATTTTACTGAAGTAATCAAAGCTTAAAGTACAAAAGGAAACTTAAATGTGAAAACAATATAAAATGAAACTATAATATAAATGAATTTTTTTATTAAATGATTTTCCATTCCAGTTAATCCTCGTTTACATTCAAATTGAACAGTTGTATGCATTATTTATATAGTTATTTTTATTTTGATAGAATTCCCAAGCTCTGACAAAGCAAACCCGATTTACGGCAATTTATTGTTAGTACTATGTAAGGTAATTAAAATTCACTATTTCGCGAGGAGGAAAATATTCGTTTTTTGATTATATCGAAAAGTCATTCAAAAGTTCTTACATTTTCGGCTTGATAATTTATATCATAAATAATCTCTTCATTTGTTTTCCGTTTTAAATTGTAATTTATTTGTAACAAAAAATGCTATATCGCTTAGCTAAAAAATGTTTTGAATTAAAGAATAAATTAAAATAGCAAAAGTAACTTGAAACATTTAATTTTTTAGCATGTACAGGATTTTAGAAGAATATAACATGAAAAAAATAATTCTTTCAGCCAAATATATTAGCAAATGAAATTTATTTATGAATTATTGAGATATGAATGGAAAGTTAGAAATTATGTATTAAATATAAGACTCTATATATATTTTACACATTAGACTTTTTAGAAAACGTAGAATTATTTTTCTAAAAGGTATAGAATTGGAAAAAAATGTTATTTTTTTAAAATTTTTTCTCTCTTCAAATATTTTTTGAATTCATTTATAAATATATAAAATACTATGAAATAATTTATCTCAGTATGAATTTTGCGATATTAATGCAATTTTATTGTTTATAAATATTGAATTTCATTTCTTATTAACGAATATCTATATTAGAACTATGAGACAAAATCATAAATTTTAAATTCTTTTTTTTAAAAATCATTGGATTTCATTAATTGATTTCCGAGTTTAATAAAATGTTTTTCTTAGCTTTAATCTACAAAAATCACGTGGTTTTAATGTAGTTGTATCTTTTATAAAAGTGGATATTTGAAATTGCTAAAGATATATGTAAATGGAGAAAAATTTCTTGGCTTGAAGAAATATTTTAATTTATTTTATATTTATTAGAGAAATAATTTTAAAATACTGGAACTCATGGAGAAATAAAAATTTATACCTAATAATGAGTGATTAATTTTGATCGTCATCATTATTAAAAAGAAAAAGAAAGGCAATAAAGACAACAATAATTGTGTTGTTAATAACTATTTCATTTAATTTGCTGCATTTTCATGTGGGCATGAATAAAAATTTTTAAGTGACAATGGAATTTAAATCGAATTAAATATATAAGTTAGAGTCTAAAACTGTATTTTTTACATTTTAATGAAAATAACTAATCTAGTACAATCCAGATAATTTTTATAAAATTAATGTATAAAATATGTTAGTTTCGAGACTACTACATTTAAATTTATGCATATTTCTTAAGAAAACTTTTACAAAATATTTGTAATGATTAGAGTGCCTGATTGTGGATAGGGTGGTCCTGGGTTTGAATCCTGGTTTATGCATGGATCTACTTTCTCTCTCTATCTATCCTGTCTTTGTCCTTTCTGTGTATAAATGAGGTACCTACCCTATAAACGGGTCCCTATGGCATGTATGTACTGAAGCATTCGGACTCCACACCAAATATGGTTCAGTATGAAAAAGTGGAGCAGCGCACACCATATTCCCTATATAAAAATGATGATGTACAATAGTGAACATTTATATATTTGGAATTTCTAACTATTCACATGATTTATTGGAAAAGTAAATAATGGTTTTATAATGGCATTGTTTGAGTAGAGAGTCATTTTTTCCCCACACATTCACACATATATAGATCAAATATTTAAACTGAATTTCTCTTAATATTTTTATTCAATGTTTAAAGAAAATATTAAATTTTTAGAAATAAATGAAAGGAACTAAGTCGAAAGGAATATATATATATATATGTGTGTGTGTGTGTGCATATATGTACATATTAAGTTAAATATTTAAATATTTCCATACTACAAGGTAAGACTTTCACAAAAATATTGCAATGGTTGTTTGATGTAAATTAAAAATTAAACTGTAATGTATGTAAATATTATGATAAAAAATTTCTGTAGTAACTTTTGATAGTGTAAACTGTTTCTAGTAAGTAGAACAAATATTTTATCTCTTTAATATGACATTGTTTTAAAATCGAAAGGTATCAGAAATGAAAGAGAAGTTATCCCATGTACTTTATTTACATTTTTGTCATTAACCATATTTATTACCAATGCTTAAACAGCTTTACTTTACCCTCAATATACATGTGAAGTTTGAACTGACAATCATCCGACTCATTTTGCACCATGCTTGGTATTAAATTAGCATAAATATTTGCTACCCACACAAGCAATAATATTTAAGAGATATCCAAACCAAGTTCAATTCATATTCAGATATCTATTACATCTACAATTCATCCATGAGATATCCAAAATTCAAATGTCCATTGATATCCTAAACTTGGATGTCCGTCGGATATCGTTAAATAACATCATTTAGACATTAACATTTGGATATTGCAGAGATATCTCATGGATACTGGATATCCAAATTTCCTTAGGGCTAGATATGTGACAGACATCAGAAATCTAGATATCATAAGATATCTATACTTTGTGGATATTTGTCAAGCAGTCGATGTTAATTATACATTCATAGAAAGCTGTACTTTCATAAACAAGGCTAATGAATTCTAAAACCCCAGTATTAATACAAATTATATGATTAATTTAAATTAAAATAAAGTGGCAACAATCATTCTATTTGATTACTCTCTATTTGATTGTTTATTACAACATTTTACACAAACGAGGTAAGTGGAATTAAGAACTTGTTTGAAAATATTTGCTGAGTTTCCCAGTATTTTAACACTTTATTCTATTTTGATTAAAAAGATTATTTTCTTTGTCTTCAATATGATTCTTTATTAAGAACGAAGTATTAATTGAAAAACATTATAAAATTAAAGCTATAAGATTGGTATTATTCTTTAAAAATTTCCTTCATTATTAAAGCTAAAGTAAATACTATGTAAATTTGAAATTAGGTTTTTAATAAGGAAAATCTATTTTCTTTAATTCTTGACATAAACTATCTAATTCTTTCACAGTTTTTATCCTTTGTTTTAATAGAAACAACTATATACTATTACAAACTAGTGTTTACTTTTTCAATTGTGTTTATGTTTGGACATTGTTTACTAGGTATCATTGAATACAAATGTTAGAAAAATTTGTAAGGCACTTATAAGTTTAATTATTTTTCATTACAAATTCTGTATACAATAATTATAGATAAATATTCTTAAAATTTATGTGGATATTTAATGTCTTTATAAATTAAAGTGTACAATCAAACATTTATCACTATATTCGCTTTAGAAAGAAAATTGTATCATTCTAAATAATAGAAATAATTTTTAATCAATTATTACCAAGTTTTAAACTCAATATCTAAGTATATGTAACAACATGTATAGAATTATATAGGTATATAAATCTTTAAAATATTTATTTTAAGAGTTGTGTTCGGAAAACTTTAGAACCGAAATTATTACTATCCATATTCTCTATCACTGTTTCCATTATATTAATTCAGTGATTATTATTGCATTCAATCTAATGATATGTGTTTTAAGAAAGCATTAAAATACTGTTGACAAGGAAAGTTGGCGCAAATCTATCAAGTTAAAACCAAATCATTTTGTTTCTTAGTGCATATTCAATGAAAGCTAAAATAAAGAAATTTTTTAATTAGTGCTTTATAAAATGTATGATTAACAAAATTTATGCCACTATTTATTTGATAAAAAAACTAAATATGGATTTTAAATTCATCGTTATAACCAAAAAACACTTAAATGGACAACCTAAATTTAGTATAATACTACCAGCCAAAACAGTTTTATTCAATTCAGAAATTGACATCTTAATATTTTAATATTTTGTGGTGCAAAAGTCAAGAAATTATTAGAACTATAACAAAAGAAGAATATTTCTTCAAAGTAATAAGCTTGTTTTGTGTATAATTTTCAATTGCTTACAAAACCTCGTATTTAGTGTCATTTTTCCCTTGGTTGCCAGGATTTTGCATGAATACCATTTTTCTTTATTACATTTAGGAAATTATAGTTCAAAGCTATTCATTTGCTATCACTTCTATGTTTCCTTATTTCAAATATGGTAAATAGAAATAAGAAATAAATGTTAAAGGGTAAAAGTTTACAACTGTGTACCCCATGATGATATATTTGACACCTAGATGTGACTAATTAGATGATCACTACACAAAAGCTATACAAAGATAGGACTACAAGAGATTAAAGTTTATTACCGAAATGTAACACCAAAACAAGTGGTACCCGATTCTACACCGAACCCTGTTAATATTATATTGAGTGTCATTCATCAAAAATTCCTGTCAAACAAGTCACACAACATATTGTAATCTTCTTTCTTATAGTGTTGAATTTCTATTTCAAATAGAAATTTTCTACTAATTATTTATCAAATATCTCTAGAGTTCATGTTATATGGCAATCTTGTGTTGTTGTATTTGAAATTAAAATACTTTGTGATTCACAAAAAGATATAGCTAATATAAATGTGTTATAAAACAGGATTTTCCTTATATTTAAATTATCTTCTGGCATTAAAGCATTAAAAATGTTTACATAAAGGTTTACAAATCTTCTCATTCTTAAAATTAAGTTTTCACTGGTATAATGAAAACTCAAGTTATAAATTTTATCTCACTTTACTAAGTTTAATTAGATTCTAAAAACTTGGTGATTTTTTAAATAGTTTTACTGCATTAAAATTAATAGTCTAGTTTTGAAATAAATATTTTTATGGATTAAAACTTTAATTTTCTAATTATATTTCCCGAGTAATTTGCTTTTTCTATTATATGTGTACATTATTAATATCACATCTTTTGTTTACATATTTTTACCTTGTAATATTGGATTTGGAGACATGTGTGAAGTAATAAATTGAATTAAAAAGTTAACAAATTATTATTTAAATTTATGTGGTATCAAATCCTCTCTAACGATGTTGGTTAGAGTTGAAAAAATTTCTGTTCGTGATTATTACTTAGTTTTCATTAATTGTGTATTTTGTAAAACAGGTCTCATTTTTAAGAATAAACATCAACATTTTAAAAACACCATTGTTACCAGAAAAAAAATTCAATTCTTACAGTTTTAAAAACAAAAGTGTGTATACATTTAAAAATATTTGTAATTTATATTAAAAAGTAATATATGTTGTTTTAGTATTAATTTTGAATTTTAAAATTTTTAAGAAATTTTGTTTTTAATTCATTGGATGTGTATCTTATTCTTGCAATATAAATGTCTATAGCACTTAAAAGAAATATAATTTACTTTTGGGCTTATAAAATGCAAATGCTTGCTTATTTTGTTATCAATGTATTTGTTTACAGAGTAATTGGCAGTATTTAATTTTGTTTTTCTTTACTTTATCAATCTAAAAATAAATTTCTGTTTAATAGTTACATTATGTTTAAATTTTTTAATGTAACATGTGATAGATTTAGATAAATTTTGATGTTTACTATTAATGACTTCTTATGCAACTAATTATTGGCTAGTATTTTATTACATGAAAAAATTTCAAATAATTTAACCTCTGTTAATTTTGGCAATATTATCAACTATGAAACAGTTGTTTTGTGAAGACTGCGAGATTGTGCTCTGTTTATAAAAGTTAGCATATTTTTTTCTTATTTCAACTGTCAAAAATATATTTTGAATGTTAGTCACATTTTAATTTACAAATGTCTTATAAACAAACGATTATTGTAGATTTTTATCAAGTGACCTCATTGTATATTTTTGTTAAGTGCTCTTATTAAAAAATGGAATTACAAAATATATTTAATTTTTACTCATGTTAATGTTATATTTTCTTTTGTTGATTTAGTTAGTGCTGAGACATCAAAGAATTGGGATGCTTAGTTGTCATGGAAACCACATCTTAGCAGTTACTTTGTTAATGTTTTCGTTATGATTAAATAAAAATAAATCTTTTCTGAATAAACATTGCTTTCTGATATTTGTTTACCTTATTTACTCTCATAAAATATACTTGTTATATTTAAAATGTAGATTTTTGTCGTTTTTATGTTCAAAGTTTAAAACAATTTATATTAAGTGCATTAAATTTTGCAAATTCTAAGTTATATTTCTTTACTATGGTAGTTTTTATTACTTCTGGAAAATGTATCAAATTAAAAGAAATAAATTTAAACTAGAAAATTTTTGTAAAAGAAACATTTGCATTTACTATTAGATCTTAAAATAAATATTGTGATAGTTTTTATTGACTCAATTTATGGAAAAATATAGGAATTAATCAATTACATGGTCAAAATACATTAATTGCATTTTTAATTTAGTTTTTATAAATTATTTTTCATACAAATCGGACTAAATTTTTAACTATAAATTTAAAAAATATGTGAATTTGGCTGCACTTTTATTTAGAAATAAATCATAAGTGCTGTAAATGCATAATGTTTCAATAAAGAATTTATTTCACATAATAAATATTTATTCCTTTTTAAAAAGTTCTTTAAGTTTTTTTAGGGGCGTGTGTGTGTTTATTATTAAATATGAAATGTAAGTAAACTGTTTGGCAATCTAAAAATTTCACAGTGAATTCTTTTAAAGTTGTCATACACCTGTAGAGTATATATAATTTTCAAAATCATTTTACTGTTTAATATTTTGTAAATTTTTACTTTAAAAACAAATATTTTCAATATTCAATTTTATTTCTAAGGAACAGAAGTTATTGAAACTGAGATTAAAATACAAAATATTTCTGTTTGTTTTATCTACATTAAATATAAAATAAGAAGTATATTCAAAATCAGTAATTTTGTTAAAATTTAAGAATGCTTCTAAAGAAATTAATTCTGAATTCTTGACTCCATACATTTTGTTTTTATGTTAAAGGCTAATGCAACTGTAAAAAATATTTTTTAAAGAAATTACTTCCACTTTTTTTAATATTCAGGAATCTAGCGTTAACAAAAATTCCGCTATAATTTATACAGAATTTAATTTTGATGTATTTCGGTTGCTCTTAAAAGTTTAATAAAAAGTTTGCATGATTTTTTTTAATAATTTGAAAACTTAAAAGTAGCATTAAATTCACTTATAAATTTTAAAACTAAGCCACATTGTGTTTTTACTTTTAACATTAGAGGAGTTATATATTACAAAACATTTTTAATGTTTTTTTTTTGAAATTAGGAAATTAATCAATAAAACAATAAATGAACCAACAAAAATGCTTGCAACTGTTATAAAATATTTCAAAATACGTTTTTCAATTGATAATTTCTAAAAGTTATGTGGAAAATATTAACATTAATAATGAAAATTTCATTAGAAATGCATTTTAGCTTTTAATAATTCGGGAACATATATACTTTTTTTAAAAAATATATAACAAAGATATTAAGATATATATAACATTTCTAATAATATTCGATCTGAATATACCTTGGATATCGTACATTATTTATATAGATATCTCATGGATATCAGAACATCCCATAGATATCTAGGAAACAACCAAAGGATATTCAAAATATATCTAAGAGATATCCATCAGATGTCACCATACCCAAATATCCACAGGATATCCATTTGCTGTGACCCTTTGGATAACTGGTGTACATAACGACGATATTCGGATATCTCTTGGATATCTAAGAGACAAAGCAATGTCCAGATAAATGTCCGAGAGATATCCCTTGGATATCGTGTGGAGTTTCGTGGTTTTTTGGGTATATGTATCAAAAATCCAGCATCATTATTAAAAAAATATTAAAACATTCATTATTAAAATTTTTTTAGCGATGATGCTGGAATTTTGATGACGTATGCAAGCGTTTTAAAGTAATTTGTTTGGCCGAAGTCATAGGGATCAAGTGAATTGTCCAATCCTCGTGTAAGAAGAAACTTCTAACTAATGATGCTTGCAACTGTGTAACCTGGTAGGAGTGAATATTTATTTCTGACACATCACATTTGATCTTAACCTCTATTTATTCTTCGCAATGGATTATTGCTTATAAATTATACGACAGATTGTAGTGCCACTTTCAGTCTTCCAACCACATATCTTTGAAGTCATGATTGACGGATCATACAGCTAAATTTTCTAATCTTTATCAAAACTCATAGGCTGGTTTTCATGACAAATACGATTCTGTTGTAAATAATTTATTCATATGAAATGTAACATCAAAGTGTGAGAAGTGTATACTACTATTGAAATGTGATTTTTATGATAATTTTACAATGTTATAACTTTTGAATAAACTTCATTGTTTAATACTATGTTATAATTAAATGCACTAATTTTTTTAACTTTAGAGCATCGTTTCAAAATTTTTATTCAATGCAAAAGTGAAATTAAGAGTTAAAACAAAATACAGAATCGCAAAGATATTTTATATTACTTGAAGAGTTTAGTTGTTAAATTTGTTTAAATATAAATAAAATTAAATTATAAATTGCTTGATAATTATGATATTAAAAAATAATTTTTTTTTCAACATTTTGTAGTTTAAATTGAGTAAATGTGGAAAAAATGATGAGATTCCTTTGAATATTTTTTTAGAAAGCAAATAAATTAAAATGAATAAAATTGTACAACAATTCAATTAAAATTGAAAATAAAAGTTATGTAAGAACATTGGAATTTCATTGATAATGAATTCTGATATTTAAAAGTTATTTTCCACCTTCCAATTTTTTTCTGCTGATGATATATTATTTTTTAAGTTTTTTAAAAACTTATTTTAGAGTACTATTTTAATTCTGTTCGTTCATTTGTCAAACTACTTCAGACATTTTTCTAATTTTATTTAAACTACTTTCAATATTAAAGAATTTCATTCTCTTTCAGTGCACGGTTTCCTAATTTATTTATACAAGCGTACATATTATTTCTTGCTGGATTAGTCACTTATATAATTTAGTGTTATTTCACTTATTAAACGTTATTTCGACTTATTAAATTAGATCATAAAAACAGGGTGACAATAATTATAAAAATAAATGACAAATAAGTTTCTCTGACCTCACAGTTCAGAAAAAAAGTATGTAAAAATAAAATTAAATCACTGTCATGATAATAAGCTGGGTGATTGGTACGTTAAACATTCCTAGAAAAAACCTTTTCTTAACCACCTAATAAAATTGATTTTCTTTGAAGAACATACAGTTTGGAAGAATGTATATAATGTTTCCATTTCAATATTTTTTGAAATAATGAAATAGAAACATCATATACATTATTAGTTATCTACTCAGTAAAGTTTATTGAGAAATACTCATACACAATGATGATTATTTTTAAAGCTATTTTAACTATTTACCTAAATATTATTATTTTATATCATTATAAAATAATAATATTTATGTAAATTGTTAAAATAACTTTAAAAATAATCATCATTGTTATAATATTATATATCATTATAAAATAAATATTATTATTTTATAATGATATATAATATATTATATTATTTTATATCATTATAAAATAATAATATTTAGTATGATTATTAATTATTATAAATAATAATTATATTATTTTAAAATAAATTTAAATGTAAATATTTATAAAAATGTGGCCAAAAAATTTTCAAATTGAATATGTATGATATTTTTCTTTCCTAAAATGTTTACTGAAAAACTCCATGACAACTGCAGCAAAAATAGACTTGATATTCATTTGTATTATTAGAAAAAAGTTTATTTACATCCTTTTTATTCGTTTCCAATAAAATTGAAATCTAGTTTTCTTAAGTTCTATTTTTTAAAACGATTTCTGAGAAAAAAGCTTTTTAGAGCCTTAGTTGATTTTGGATATTAAAGAATAGGAATTGATTCATTTTATTTTTCAATTTACGTAGAAACGTTAAGAATGAAATGCAAAAAGAAAATTAAGAAAAAAATTGATATGAAATTAAATTTTACTTTCTAAATAGGATACACATGTGCGAAATTTATGACGATAATCTATAATTTCTTTTAATTCTAATTTTAGGATAATTTCTCAGAAAAAGAATGTAGTCTTTACTGCAGGAATTGTACTTAGGATGTAAATAAAAATACTAGGAATTGTATTATTTCATTTTGTATTATATCATTTTATTTTATTTAATTGTATTATTTTATTTTTTTATATCAGAAACTTTAAGACTGAAGTATAAAAAGTAAATTAAAAACAACAGACGTGAACTTAAATTTTTCTCTGTAAATAGGGTATATTTGAGAAAGGATTTTAATATTAATTTTTTAACGTTTGCATTGAAATTGAATGTTTGTTTTTATGCATCATTTAATTATTTTTGCTTTGATGATATTACCGATTTTGAGCAAAAGAATCCATTTCGAAACAAAACATCCTTTGTACAAATAGGTAGTTAAAGTTTAATATTTTTACAATAGAAAATTTTTTCATTTTAATTCACTTCACAATTTACGCTTTTAACAGTCGTTTATAATGTGTGAACACTCTCAAAAGTAAAGATAAATTTTTTAAAAATTCTATAAAAAATT
The DNA here is from genome assembly GCA_030067965.1 of Latrodectus elegans. Taxonomy (NCBI): domain Eukaryota; kingdom Metazoa; phylum Arthropoda; class Arachnida; order Araneae; family Theridiidae; genus Latrodectus; species Latrodectus elegans. The sequence goes on from CM057816.1 coordinate 32,534,044, forward strand.
AAACAAATAAATTAATAAAAATGAATAAAAAGTTAAAAATTATTTATAAAAATGTAAATAATAATAAGTAAAAAATAGAAGTTGACTGAATTATAGTTTGATACGTATATTATATGCAACTGATAAAATACTATTTCCATAAAATTAATTCATTGGAAAAATTAAGAGGGAAAATAATTTCAAGAAAAAGTTTTAAAATATTTAAGCTCTTATTTTCTTTTGATTTTATTTAGAAAATAAGCAGAGATTTTATTACCATACATCAATGCATGTTTTATTTAATTCTTATTTTCTGCAATTTAAAAACCAATGAAAAATGAGAACCTAGGGTAATATTTTTAAATAAAAAATAAATAAGTAGTATTTTATCAAATCTACTTTGCTTCACATTATTTTACTTTTCAATATAACAAAAGAAATTTAGTAATTTGTTGACATATTTGATTTGCTTTTGACGTTTATTTAACGTCACATTTACGTATAAATCTATGAAATTTTTTTCTCACACAGAATTTGTCAAATAATTGTTTTTATTTTAAACTTATTTAAAGAAAATAATCCATTGAAAATGCAAAAATGAGAATAACGAATAATGTGACGAATGACCAATATCGAATAATGAGAGTAACGAAAATGCGAAAAAAAGACAGTCAAATTTTAATTGTTCAATTGCTTGAAGAAAAAAAATCTGCACCGACTGTCACATCCATTACTGCTAATAACCACAATTATAGCCTAAAATTGACCAAAAAATTGATTTTTCCGAATGAAATTGCAACATTCACACATCACCAAAGATGATCTAGAGAAAAAGGAGTATTTTATATTTTCCTTAAAAATTTTAAAATAACGAGTAGAGATCTTCAAGATTTGTATTGGAGGATATGGAAGTTAAATCCATAAAAATCCCCTAAATTTATTATATGTTGATTATATAAGTGGATTATGAAATCAACCTACGGGCTTCTTTTGTTGCATTTTTAAAATAAACTCATTCAATGTGAGCAAACTTGGAGCAATTAGAAGAAACGCGATCCATCTAAACATGCAGTATTTTGTTATGTTTTTATACATAATTCCACAATTTTTAGCTACTTTATAATGTATGTTGGTTTGATTTTTGAGCTTATACTTGTAGTTATTTTAATTTAAGCAAAAATGTGTTACTTGTGGCTATTTTGATGTGATGAATGTGAAGAAAAAATTGTTTTGATATAGACTGTTTATAATGTGTTATGACTGCCGATCAATCAGAAAATACTAATACTATGTCATGTCTATTTTTACTACTATTAGTGAGACAAAAAGGGCTGCCCTACATCAGGTACATGTCGTTCATTTTTCAATTAAATATCCTAAATTGACTGTATAAGTTTTCTTGCCAAGCGATTCCAATAAATGCTGCTCCATATTATTCTGTTGATAATGCTTCTTCAGCAGTCGAACAGACAAATTTTCTTAAATAAAATTTATTTTTTTTCACGACCTGCAGAACACTGCTCTCATAAAAAAACTTACACGAGAAAATTAAAATTTAGTAATATTTTTTTAGATTTTGTGCAATTTGTATGAGGTTTTGTAATGATTAATATTTCCTGCGTTGAAAATAATTTTACATATATACATAATCGTAAAAATAGCATTATGCAAATTTCACATAGTTTAGACTATTTTTTGTTTGAGCTTGATAGAGAATAGCGTAGTTTACAGTAAAAATTCATAATTTCAAGAAAATGTCGAAAAAAGCAAAATACTGCAATTCTTTTTAAAAATAAATTCCTTAGACTAGTTATAAAGACTCTCCTTAAAAAAGACTAGTAATAGTTTTATCAAAGATATGTCATGTTCTTTATATCCTGTTAAGACTGAAAATATTAAGTAGAAACGATGCAACATAATTTAAATTTTAATTATTTCTTTTATCGTCCTCACAGACATTTTATTCATAAAAATCTCCTTATAAATAGACCTTCACATAGTTTCTATTCCTTGAATCATGACGCACGTTTGTATCATTAGATCTAACTTTGAAAATTTAAATTTCTTTATCTATCTATCTATCTCTCTCTCTCTCTCTATATATATATATATATATTAGATACACATATACATAAATATTGTTCAATTAATTTGTAAAATTACTGAACTCCTTAAGACACATTGGAACATATTATGTTTAATGATGCAAAATATTCTGCTATGTTTAATATTCTTTCAGCATTTTATAAATCATAAAGTTCATATAAAATGCTGAAAGAATAATGATTTCATTTTATATTTTAATTTGATAACTTTTTTAGGTTTATGGAGTCTATATCATTTTACTCAATTGTATTAAAATTCAATAAATAAAACATTCAATTTTAAAATCAAAATAAATATTTTACACGTATTTACTTATCACATTAAGTGAATATACTCCCTAAAGATTTACAATTCATATAATCCATTTAATCAACTATAGATATATATTTGATCATAATTAAAGTAAAATTGTTCAAAATTTAGGATTAAGTGTTATTAAAGATAGTATTAAATGATAAATTAAACATTATTAAGAGATAAGTCAGAGAATTCTCTCCCATTTCTTAACTGTCTTTTGAAGGTTTTCACTAAATAATATATTAAAGATTAATACTTTGTAGATATATATATATATATATATATATATATATATATATATATATATATATATATATATATATATATTTGGATGTGTGTGGGTGTGTACGTGTGTGGAGGTGAAATAAAAATGATATTCGAAGACTTATATAGAGTATAGAGTTGAATTTTAATATGACTTTAAATTAAAATTTTAAAATAAATCTTTATTTTAATATTTTAATTGTTGTGATATTCATAACTAAATTCTGAAATAACCATTAGAATTATAAAAGATATTGTTCGCGTGAAATATTTTTCATTTCTTTCACTATAAACAATTAATACATGCATCAATTAGATTAAATTCATTAATTTGCTTTTTAATTATTTATAAAAAGAAATTAGATGTGTACTGAAAATCTACATCAGTTTCCACAAATTTAGAAAATTGGGAATTGATAAGAATTAAATTTTAAAGTTGTTTTTTTATAAAACAAAGAAGAATGCAAATATTTCTTTTCCAAAAAGTCCTAGCTATTTATTGGCTGAATTACTTTTAACTGAATTTATATTTGATATGAAACTGAATATATATTTAAAATATATATAATTTTGATATAAGACAAGCACAATTATATATCTGTATTATTTGTCAATAAAAAAAGAATGTATCTTAAAGCTTTTACTTCAGTTTTTAATGCATTAAAATAAATTCATATATTTATTTTAGGTGTCTACGTTTGCTTAAAAATTTCCATCTCAAACATTAAATTTATCTGAAATTACTTAGAGTCTATAAACTCTTCTATGTAATTCACTGAATTAAAAATTAATTTAACACTAAATTTCTTAATAATGTTCTACATTAAAACTAATTTTTTGGAAGTTTTGCTCGCCTTTTTCCTTACACATTTATCAACTCAAATCAATCATGATAAATATTATATATATATATATATATATATATATATATATATATATATATATATATATATATATATATATATATATATATATATATATATTACATTTCTTCATAAAACTAAACTAAAAGTCCATGTCACGGCAGCCTATGTGGGCCAAGGCCTACAGTGCTCTTCATTTTTTTCATGACATAGGGCTGAAGCATATGTGGTCAGCCTAACGGGCGACCTCGAATGTTTAGTTCACAAGCATACTTGGTACTTAGTTTATCGACCCACTGAAGGTATGAAAGGCTGAGTCCACCTTCCCTGGCCCTTGGTATCGAACCTCGGACCTGTGCCTTGGCTGCGTGAAATGCTGTCACTAAGCGACCGGGCTTTATTTCTTCATATAGAATAAGCTATTTTGAGGAAAATTTCCAATAACTTGAAAAGAAATAATTAATTTCAAAACTGTTTTGACCAATTTATCTTAACTAGAAAATAATAAAACATGAAGAAATGAACATATGTTAAAAAAGTTAAATTATGTGATCGCATAAAGTCTTTTTTTAAGTGTTTAATCTCTGAGTTAAAACTGAAGAGCATTATTTGAGATTTTATAATAAATAAATTTTAGAGCCAGTGCCACAGTAATGATGGATAATGTGTGTGTGTGTATTTTTTAATCAATAACTAAAAATAGGCATCTCATCATGTTTTCCTATTTTCTGATTAATTTTCTTTGCTATTAATTTCTTACTGAAAAATGGGTATTCTGTTGTAATATTTCATGGAATTATATAAATGAAATTTGAGGAAATTTAATAACACATAATTTATTAGCTGTGTTTGAAAAATATCATTTATCTTAAATTCTAAATGAATTCACTTTCTCAACAAAATTTTTTTTATGTGTGTAAAAAAAAAACAATTACAGTGGTATTTTATTGCACTTAGATTAAACCAACAAAACTAAAATTTATAATTGACAAAACAAGAAAAGTAAAATAAATTGGATTTCTTTCTATCCTAACAAGTGAAAAAATAAAATTATTGAGTTTTTACTAACTCAATAATTTTATTTTCTTCCATAAATTAATGACACCAAAACATTAATTGTTTCCAAAGCAGAAAATAATTTAATATAGAAAAACTTGATTTCAATTCCTTAAGTTTTCTTTTTGCAATGTATTTATGTTTAATTATTTACACTGCAAAATACAAATTTATTATATATCAATAAATATTTTTCTAAGTAAAAAAATCAGCTGAGATTTTTATTACTAAATTAAATAGTTTAATATCTTTGAAAATGTTATATTAGTAAAATTAAAAATTCATTTACTAATATATAATAATATACAAATCATGAATACTTTATGTTGAATTTTTTCAACTTTTACTTTCCAGGTAAGCATTTTATGTAAGGATTATACGAAGTTGATATAATTAAAGTGATTTTAATCAGACCTTCTCAAATATCATTTTTTAAATGAATTTTGATGATAAAAACATATATGTTGGCTTGATACATAGACAATATATAGGCAATTAGAAATCTAATTCTGTATTCAAATACATATTGACTTTTGATCATCGAATTCCAGTTTTCAAAATCTTTTATGCAAATTAGTGAAACCATAAAATGATTTCTAATCAGATTCGGAAAATTATTCTGCTCTACTTTGTCATCATCAATCTTGCTCTGAAAAAAGAAAGATCGAGATTTATTAAGTAAAACTGTTTTTATGAAAACTGCAACTTAGCTCTTCTGCATTAATATGGTTGATTAAAAAGGTATTGCGAAAATGACTGTTTTTGGAAAATTGCTTAAAGAACAATCAAATTTGAAAATACTGGGTGTGCTAGGAGTGTGTGTTAAGTGGGAAGGAGCTACAACAAAGGAAACTATCGGAGAAGTTGCTACTACTATGGTTGGAAAGACCTTCAATGTTTAGCAAATGTTCGATTGGTGTCACGGGATTTAAATATTCTTTAGTCAATAGTATGAAAAATCTTTGATCTTGTTTAAAATGGTACGTAATTTTATGATATGTAACTAATTAAAATGGTATGTAATTTTGATCTTGTTTAAAATGGTATGATCTTGCTTAAAACGATGTAATTTTACAGCCTTAAAGCACTAATACCATCTGATATTACTTGCCGATTTTTTGGTGGCAATGATTGTTGATAATGCCGTTGTATTGTCCGTGTAAATTTTCAAAAATACGCATTCGCATATTCTTTTAAAGTTTAAGTATTCAGATGAGGTGGAATTTTTTTAGTAGGGGCTGTGAATGAACAAAATTGTCTAGTAAGATGTGCTCAAAGTTTTAATGTTCTGGACCAACAAATACTGAATATTGCTTACATGAGTGCATGGTATGGATTTACTACAAGTTTTTACATTGAAATCCTTTTTCGTTGAAATTTTCTTACTCAAACGTCCTAAAATGTATTCTGATACTAGTCTACAGTAGTAAGTTCTCGGCAGTCTGGTTGGTCAGGTCATCGTTCTCGTTATCAGAAAGTAGTGATTTCATTCATGATTCAATCAAAGGATCTCTTTTCTTTCGTAAAATCATAATCAAAATTAACGGTAGTTTGGGAGCGTTAAACATGTGTTGGACATGAGGACCTCCAAGTGAAATGATACAGTGGATGATGACAGAGTAAATAAATATGGGAGGTCTTCTTCTTGATCCCTGATTCTAAACTACATAGACTCCCAATAAACTACTTTCACCTAACTCTGTCCAATTCTGTTCCAGGTAAGGAGAAGTAAAGCATTGCACATGCATTAGAGTACAATACAGTGAATTTCACCGGAAACAATTCATTCCTTTTCTACAGTAACGGCAATGTTTGCAAACCGCTACTTTCGAGGAACAAAAAGCTATTCTAACATCATAGGATAAAACACACACAAAGACCTGCTTCTTTCTAACTTTTGTGAGAATTACGTAATATCTGGAATTTTACCGAATGTCAAGCCTCTTTGTTGATATCTATGAGTTTTATGGTTACACGGATTGCAAGTGATGACATGTTGCTTTTCTAGAGTGTTTCTTAGAATTATTTTGAAGTACCTGTAATACGCTTTTAACATGTAATAGTTATCAATGGAGCACATTTTGAATGAAAACTAAATGAATTTTACATAATTAATAATAAGTTTAATATTAATAAATTTTAATATTTCTGATACCTTTATTTTGCTATTACAATTTCATCTTATAGTCACAACAGTAACTACTTTTTTCCCGAAATATTTTCCCTATGGTTTATCGAACGTATGTAAGTGTCTACAAATTGTGATTAGTAGAAAGGTTTATCCAATAATCTGGACAAGATTGCTTTAATAAGTACTCTGTACACGAATCATAAATAAAAGTTATTACTAAAATTAATTAATTTCTTGATTTTATAATTACAAAAACTTCCTTGTATATTTCCATCTTTTATATATATATATATAAATTAGAGTACAAGTATACAGGTTAAAGGAAGTATCTGAATGTGTAAAGTAAAGGGAAATATGGGAATAGGAAATAATGTGCTCTCTTGCTTTTTGTTTTCAACGGTTTGACGGTTTTCTATTTCGATTATGGTAACAGAAAATAGTTAAGTGTCATTTCTTCAGCTGTCTTTTTAAAGGGTATCTTGATATACATAATTAAGTTTTGTAAGATTTTGCGATTTTTTCTTGACTTAACTGATTTTGTTACTGATTTAATTAATTTTCGTTTTTGCTGTTGTTACGCATTCTTATACTTTTGCTATGTTTGTTGTTTTAATGACATTGCCTTCTCAAATTTTGTATGATTTTTCAATTTATTTAAATTTTACCGATCTGGTTTGAAACAAATTTCTTGTAACTTTTTACATTGTTGTTCTTATTGTTTCAAATTCTCCTCGTAAAACTATGAACATCAAGGCAGAAATTAATTAATTATTTTTAAAACGAGAATGTGTGATGTGTTAAAAGAACACATGCACTGAAGAAAAGTATATTAATTTACCAATTGTATACAATCTAATTTTGATTTTCTTTTTACTAGTTATAACACTTCATTCAGTATGATAGATTTTTTGAATGCTGAACATTTGAACTCTATTTAAGAAAAATGCAATCAACATGAATTCACCAATCGTTCAGGTTTATACTTCTACAAAATTATACTTAAACAAGAATTCTTTGATAGAAACTATGCACAGGTTAATGATAAAATTTAATATACACAATTACCTTTGCTAAGGTTGCTTTGCTTACATAAAATCTATGTATGCATATCATACACGTTTTGAATGGGTATAAGATTCATTAGCGTATCAAGAATGTGGTATAAGTTAACATTATATAATATTTTTGTATCTAAGATTAATTAATTTACAAATTACAGAATTTCAAATTGTATATTCTTATTAAATATTGAATAATTTTCACCAATGAGTGCCTGGTTTGCATACAAATTTACAATCTTAAAAAAAAAGACATTTTTCGTTTTTAATTAATTGAAAAAATTTATTCCGATTAAATTGAATTTTACGTGATATTTTTTAAGAATTAGTAGTAATCTTTAAGGTTTGTTTTAAGTTTCAGTCAGTACAAAAACAGAATTTTTAACATTTTATTTTGTTTATTTTACATTTTTGAATAAACAAATATAAGATATCGTTTAATTTTGCATATAAAATTAAAAAATAACATTTCAATTAGATGAATTAAAAGAAAAGAATCAGATTATAGAAGCCAAAACATACTTCGAACACATAGAAATTGCATTGTATAAAAAATAAGAAAAAAGAATGACATTTTACTAAAAAAACAGCACTTTATAAAAAAATCGAAAAAATTAAGTTTTATAAAAATTAAAAAATGAATTAATTTCTTATTTTTAATTAAAATTAATTCATTTTTTAATTTAAAAAATAATTGAATGAAAATGATTAAATGAACAAATATAAAATACTTAAATGAAAAATTGAAACATTTGTGTAAATTAATACAATTGTTCATTTAATTGTTTTAACGTAAAACATTAAAAACTAATGACGATAAAATTTGATTTTTAAGAAAATGTTTCTAGACAATCTCTTCGATTATTTTAGATTAAATCTCACTTTGAGCAATTTCTGCATAAAACTGCATAAATTCAGTCAGTATATTATCATTCTATATTAATTTTTTTTAAGTGATTGTGTTTTTCTAAACTACAAAAAAATTTATATTTTTACTATGAAGACTTCTAAATGCAAATGAACTTCATTTGCATAGTATTTAGCTTTGAAATATTATATTTTTCACTTTTCGTTAATTTTTGAAATGTGTTTCTGCAATAAAACAACCTTTTCAAGAGAGTAAGAAAATTTAAGTTAAAGCCATTTTTTTTAAATATTATTTACATTTTATTGTTTAATAATAATTTAGAATTTGATTTACACTATTGCCCATTAAAATTGCTACACCAGGAAAAAATGCAGATAACAAAATGATATTTATTGGACAAATATATTATACTAGAAATAACAAGTGATTAAATTTTCAAAATATTTGGCTGGATAGATCCTGAGAAATCAGTACCCAGAACAACCACCTCTGGCAGTAATAACAGCAGTTATACACCTGGGCATTGAGTCAAACAGAGATTGGATTGCATGTACAGATACAGATGTCCATGCAGCTTGAACACGATGCCACAGTTCATCAACCGTAGTGACTGGCGTTTGGTGACGAGCCAGTCGCTCGGCAACCATTGACTAGACGTTTTCTATTGGTGAATGACATGGAAAACGTGCTGGCTAGGGCAACAGCCGAACATGTTCCGTATCAAGGAAGGTCCATACAATACCGGCAACATGCGGTCGGGCATTAACCTGCTGAAACGTAGGGTTTCTCAGGGCTCGAATAAAGGGTAGAGCCACGGGTCGTAACACACCAGAAATGTAACGTGCACTGTTCAAATCACCGTCAATGCGAACAAGAGGTGACCGAGACCTGTATCCAATGGCATCCCATACCATCACTCCAGGTGATGGGCCAGTATGACGATGACGAATGCACGCTGCGAGTGTGCGTTCACCACGAATGCCGCCAAACACGGATGCGACCATCATGATGCTGTACACAGAACCTGGATTCATCTGAAAAGATGACGTCTCGCTATTCGTGCGCCCAGGTTCGTCGTTGATCACACCATTGAAGGCGCTGTTGTCTATGACGCAGCTTCAAGGGAAGCCGCAATCTTGGTCTCCGTGCTGAGAGTCCATGCTTCTGCAAACGTCATCGAACTATTCGTGAAGACACTTGTTGTCTTCCAAACGAACCCGATTCTTGAATCACGACTCGTGACGTGGTTGCACGATCCATTGCGGCCATGCGGATAATATGCCTGTCTTCTCGGCTGCTAGTGATAGGTGGCCGTTGAGATCCCGCATGGCGTTCCGTATTATCGTCCTGAACCCATCGATTCCATATTCTGCTAACAGTCATTGGATCTCGACCGACGCGAGCAGCAATACTGCGATAAGATAAACCGCCATCCCGGTACGCTACAATTCGACCTTTATCAAAGTCAGAAACGTGCTGGTACGCATTTCTCCATCTTACAAGAGGCATCACAACTTTTCACCAGGCAACAACGTTCAAATGCAATTTGAGTATGAGGAACCGGCTGAACAATTTCTTCATTTAAACAGAATGTAGGTGTCGTTACTGGCGCCTGCTTTGTCTGAATGCGCTGAAAAGCTAATCATTTGCATGTCACAGCAACTTCTTCCTTTCGTATAAATTTTACGTCTGTAGCATGTCGCCTTCTTGGTGTAGCAATTTTAATGGCCAGTAGTTTAATTAAGTTTAAGTAGATAGAAACCATTTGTAATAGGACTGAAATATAAAGTATAATATTCTTCGTTTCTCTATTTCATTATGTTTTTGATGAATACTTACCAAGAAGATATTTTATTTTTATTTTTTCATTGCTGATTCTCACAATTTACAATGCAGAGCAGATAAATGAAGGATGACCTTTGTGGACGCCGTAGTGTTAAGAATATAAGTCTGTTCTGAATTTCTGTCTGTACCTGATTAAATCATTTTTAATAATATTGTATGATAATAATATATCTCAATAAAATAATATAAAAATACCCCTATAAAATAATATAAAAAAATAAAATTATTTTAAATTCCGAAACATTTACCAATGAAAAAAAATTTCTTCATATAGAATTTCATTTTAATGTACAGTATTTCATGAAATAAAATAAAATTATTGTTTTAGAACTAAAAGTTATATTTAAAAAAATATTAATAATTCTAGAGGTTTCATTCTAGTTCTTCCATGGTTAGAGTCGTATCATTTTTCAATTATCTAAAATTCAACCAAGAAGACCAAAAAATTTGAATCCTTAAAAGGGGGGAGGGTGTGGTGATTATGATATTTTAGAAGACTAAATGTGTCTGTAACCAAACTGAATCTTGTAGAGGAGAATGTTGCAAATATTTTGATGTATTAATATTTAAGATCCCATGGTTGCAGTCGAAACACTCCTCAATCTTTTAAAATATAATCAAAATGACACCACAAGTTTCACACTTCTATAAAAAGTAACCATGCCCGGGTCTACTGCCATGGTTAATACTCCTAGATTATTAACGTCCAAAATGGCTACTTGTTAGACTTTATTGTTATAGATGATTAACGGGGCTATAAATCTAACGTCAGTTGTTAGTACCATTTTCTGTTCACCACTAGCGTGATGGTTGTACATTGAAATAACTATCCATTGCTGACCAATCACTTATGAGCCCGGTCTGTCATACATAGCTGTCGCTGCCAGTTATTTTGTTAGTTGTGTTTGGTTCAAATGGTTTTTCTGGAATTAATGATTTCTTGTACAATCTTAAAGTGGGAAAATTTCATGAGTATGTGCATTACTTCTGAAGCAATATGATGCCTTTTCCATTCCCATAACTTTACATTTAGATTCAAATTATTACTTACTATCACTAAAACATTGAGAAATATGTCTTACCTTATACAATTCTCTTTTTGTAAGTATTCTTTATATATATGAATAGATTGAAATTCAAATTATTCTAGCTATTCCAAATTCAATTGTTTTTAATTTTATATGTACTGCGTGTCAATGAAAATGAAACATTTAGGATACATTCGCAGAAAATCATGGAATTTAGTAATATTAGAAAAATAAATGTGACATAAGAAACATAAGCAGTGTAAATAAATGTTGTGTTAGCTTGCTTTTCAGTACTTAATGGCAATCCATAAAGCGAACATTTTAAGAATAGATTTGAAAAGTGAGTAAATTTTCTCCGGAGGTTTGGCCTGCAATATATTGTCACAACAAAGCTTCTGTACATGTAAAATGAAGCCTCTGAATAAGAATCCTATCATGTTTTAAGGTATTTTTGTTTTACAAGAAACCTCGAGATACAGATAGCCAGGGAAGCATCCTGATTCTTTGCGTTTTTCTTCCTTTTCTTTTTTTTCTTTTTCTTTTTTTTGCCTAATTGCTGTATGCGCTCAGTATAAAGTTTTTTTCATTTGATAAAGCATATTTCGTAAATATTGTAAAAGTGTAGCATTTTCGGATGGAACTTGGCCTAAACCTATTGATTCCTTGTCAAACCATCAACAATAGTGACTAAATGTGATTTGCAATCGTAACGGATGGTGCTTTAAATCATATTGGGGTATGGTACTCCACAGGTGTGTCATGATTGAACTATTCAGTGCACCAAACAACCTGTTCTTTTAATTTCAATATCCACAATTTTAGTGTATACATTTTTCTGCTGGATATCTCTCCACCACTTTTGACACAGACCATTTGTATCCTCTGAGATAGAAGAACAGTTCGTAAGAACATTATTGTGACCATTTGATCAACTCAACTATTTTAGAATCTGCACTTTCGAAACCATATATCTATCATCATTTATCCATGAATTTAATGTTCTATACATCATTGCATTTTCAGTGCGCTGAATCTATTCTGCAAAAATGAATGCTTTTATAATAATGCGTTCACGGTGTTTTATTTTCATTTGAACATAATGCATTAAGAAAAAAAATAGTAAAATAATAGAAAATGGAAAAAAAAAAACTACTTTTCAACTTTTTAAAGCCATTTAATTCAAATTTATTTGGCAAAATTTGCCAAATAGGAATTGTGCTTAATTATGAAACATTTATAATAATGGTTGAGTAACAAAATTATTGTGTATTATAAAGAATTTTTCTATCTTTCCTCTTCTACCACTAAATGCTACATATTTCACATTATTTACAAAACTAATTGCACAGCTTTTGCTTTGAATTTTGTATACTTTTAACTGCTCGTCCTTTGTGTAGCATTTTCTTTATCAGATAAGTGTATTTAATGACTTTTGAATGATTTTTCATGGATATATTTTATCACATATTTTGATAAAATGTTGCTGATAGAGGATTAAATGATAAACATGATCTTCGTATGTATTATTTTGAAGAATATATATGGCCTTTTATGATGCTTATAACTCAGTTGAAAAAATTTAGCGAATTTAAATTAAGTTTTATTTATGGGGTATTTAAAGGTTTGTGCACCCCTAAGAAATATTTTTAATAATAATCTATTAAATTCATTTCACTATTTTATCGATTGAAATTATTAAATAAAATGTTTCGAAAATTTTTTTTTTATCTAAATACAATGCAAATTTCATTAATATGAAAATTTCAATTTTTTTTGTAATTAAGTGAGAAATGTGACTTCACTTCAAGTTAGAAATTTTATGAAAATTTTCATAGAAATAGATTTACATGTGAATTGAAAAATATCAATGAGAGACGGATATTTGAACTATGGTTTTCCTATTTTTATACATTTGTTTACATCTACAATTTTTAAAATTAGTTTTTTATAAATACTTTTTCCCATGAATACTTCTTGGTTGTTTCATAAAATATAATTTTGTTTACATACAAAATTTTATAATCAAGTAAAAATGTATCTGTTTTTCAACTTAGAATTTTTTTAAAAATTTTCTTAAAAACCGATTTATGTGTCAATGGGAAGATATTGATGACAAAATTGATGGATTTTGGAAAATTAGACATGTACAATTTTTAAAAGTATTCTTGATAACATTTTCTCGAGAACATTGCTCAGTTGTTTCACCTAATACATTTTTCTAGATACAGAATCCTTTATATATATATATATATATATATATATATATATATATATATATATATATATATATATATATATATATATATATATATATATATATATATATATATATATATATATGAATATGTTATGGAGAACATATGTGATACAAAATTTAGAATAACTAATTGTACATTTTCTTCAGTACAGAAACTATACGAATTACAAAATATAAACAAAACGCATTTTTATTTAGCTATTAAAAATGCCTTTTCGACTTTATTCGCTCTGAATTGGCATTGTGATTGTTTCTTTAATATAAAAGATAGTGATATTTGCGTTGATTTGAATGTTTGATCTTTTATGATTTGTCATCTACAAACTATTTTAAATGAAGAATGTATCGAGCGTGATAATTGTTTCTATTAATTTCAAATCTATAAAAACTCTCAAATTTTTTGCAAAATCATACATTTTACCTTTGTATCATAATGTTTACCTACAGTAAATATTTTTATATATTTTCATTATGAGAAATTCAGTATTTATTACGAGTTTTTAATTTAAACACGTGATTTTAGCTTCTATATATGAAATGTCTCTCGAAAACCACTAAGATTTTGTGTACTAAAACACAGCTTGTTCATAAGTCTTAAAAATAGTTTTACCAGGAAAAAGTAGTAGCATTTTCATTTCTAATAAAAATAATTATTTTACTTTTTCTCTTACTTTATTAAATTTCATAAGATTTATGACGCTGTTAACTATTCAAATAAATTGCTACATCTAGGTGAGATAATAATACATTTTAAGAATTTTGCATCAATTCAATCAATAGAGTGTATTTCTATAAATTCTAATAAATAATGTCAAATAATTTGAAATAAAATAATATTTTGCTACGAGCAACAATACAATCGCCAAAAGATAATATATTGATTTTATTTTTATGCGTAATGCATATTTTTGGGTAGTTTCTGTTTTATTCAAAAGCCAAAAATGAATATTTGGTGTAAAATGTTGATTGCATATTCTCTAGTGTTAAAGGCATTAAATTATTATACTAAGTTGTAAACATGAATAATATTTCAACTTTTGTATTTTATATCCCTGTCCAATTCATTTTGTTATTTCTACACATACTTATATTCTAATAGGGGAATTTATAGAAACAAAATTAATTTTCAAGTTAATTTAAGAGTTATGGTTACATAGTTGAGAAAATTTAGTTTAATTCGTTGTATAGTATATTTTTGGAATTTATTGATATCTCTCTCTCTCACACACACACACACACACACACACACACACACACACACACACACACACACACACACACACACACACACACACACACACACACACACACACGCACACGCACACGCACACGCACACGCACACACACGCACACACGCGCACACACAAAAACACCAACACACACACACGCACGCACACACACACACACGCACACACACACACACACACACGCACATACACACACACACACACACACACACACACACGCACACACACACGCACACACACACGCACACACACACGCACGCACGCACACACACACACACGCGCGCACACACACACACGCGCGCGCGCACACACACACAAGCGCGCACACACACACATGCGCGCACACACACACACACACGCACACACACACACACACACACACACGCACGCACACACACACACACACACAAATTTCTCAATTGAATAAAATGATATATATCAAAAAACATGATATATATCATCATGCTCATGCATTTCACATCACATATATCATTATGTTGATGACTTTCAAATTGAAATTATGTTTTAAAATTCTTAAAGTAAAATGATTTCTTGGAATAAAGTAAATATAAAAGTAGTCATTTTTTTAAATAATAAATTAAATAAGTACAGTAATTTAATTTGAAAAATAAATAAAACTTTAAAAGAAATTACCCTAAACTTATGTAAATAAAAGGAAAAAAAAAAGAACTTGAAAGTAATTTAAATATAAAAAGCAGAAAATACACATTAAAATCTTCGCTTTCTTAATTTTACATATTTCTCGAAAATTGCTAAGGAAAAGCGCTTTATCATTTATATTGGAGGGGTTGATCCTTCTCCTCAATAAATATAAAATAATTATAAATTAAAGAAATAAAATAAAATATACAAATTGTAAACAATTCAAGATAATGCTTGATCTAAATTTTTTCTGTATGCATTCTCTCAATCATATTTTAATGAAATTGTGAATCAAAACATACATGCCCATTTGTTTTAGATTTTTAACATTAAATATTTGGAAATTATTCTAAATTAGAAAAATTTTGTGTATTTTATGAAGTTTTTTTACATGGAGATTGTGAATTAAATATCAATTATTATAAATTTTGTGAAATTTTAGAAATTATTATTTACAATATTTGTTATCAACATGTATTTTACATTAATAAACTTAATTGTGTGTTACATTTATTACTATTTAAATATTTTACAAAGTATTAAACGAAAAATTCCCGAAGGGGAAACACTAGATTACAAAGATAAAAATAGAACACAAATTATGATATAATTGATAAGTAGTATTTTAAAGAGTTTATGAACCTAGTTTATATGATTAAAAGTTGAGATATTAAAGTTTTATGCCATCACATAGAAGTATTATCTACCTTGCCTCATTATAACAGCAACTTGAATAACATTATGCTTAAATTACATGCTGAATTAATTTAAAGCATTCCTATAAAATTCTATCTCATGATCGTTTAATTTATAAATTACTTAATTTTTCATCAGATAACTAACTGAGAAATTAAACATATTAAAATATCTAATTAATCATCGTATAATATTAAATATATTTGCATTTAAATTATCATATTAATATAATTGTCATAGAAAAATGTTTTCAAATAGAATAAACAGGAAAAATATTTGTGTGATAATAATAATTCACCGTAATTTACATAGCGTTAAGGAAATATAACATGTTTTTCAGACTTTTTCTGTAAAAAAAAGTTTTTCGGTTTCTAAAAAAAAGTTTTTCTCTTTCTAAAAAAGTTTCTTTTGTAAAAAAAAGTTTTTCTCTTTCTAAAATATATACGATAGAAATGCATGGCTTAGTGTCTTGAATGATGATTAAGAAATCATAAGGTGATATTTTTGGACATGGATATTTTATGGTGTATTGTGACTTAAAGCGACTTTTTTTCAGATTTTCGCAGACAAGTATTATTTGTCTGCGAAAACTATATTTAATACATGATTTTTCTAGTATATGACAGACTCAAAATTAAAAATATCTTAAAGTTGTCAGAGTTGAAAAATTGTTTTATGGGACAGCTACTTTTCAAAAAGTGTTTTAAAACCTTGAATAACAGATTTTGATGCATTTTACAGACAATCGTACAAAAACAGCATGTCATATACAATAAATATAAAATCAAAACTAAATAGTTACTTTCGTGGAAAATTTGGATGGCTGGTAAAATTTATGTCGTATGCAATTTACTACTCTGAAACAATGTACTTGTTTGATAAACAGCGCATTTAAAAACATTTTAATTAATGCGGAAAATTGAAATAAAATCTAATAACTCAATTCAAAATTCCTAATAAAAATTTAAATAAATTTTGTTATACCAAAAACGGAATTTTCTTCATTAGTTTCAATCAAAATTGAATAACGAACATAGACGATATTCCATGAAAATAAAATTTCATATATCAATTTGCAAAATCAATGAAGGTATTTTAGTTTTAATTCAAAATGTTGGTATAAATTAATATAGACGGATATTTCGTATTCGAAAATCGTAAGCTCTTAATTTTGAAACAATATTGAGAAATCAATATAATGCCATCATTCATTTTATACAAAAAAAAAAAACGATTATTCGTATGGATTTAACTATTGAATGATCCAAAAAGATTCCCGTAGACAACTATATTTCTATCGTAGTTTTGAATCATGATACGTTGAATAAATTTTAAAAGCAATCATATTCTGATCAATTCTTTATTTTTTTTATATCCTTGTTGTTGTATATAAAAGACTTGTGTCAGCTTAAGTATTTTTGCTTTGATCATTAGCACCACTCAAACATTTTATAACTTTAATATTGCTATGTTTTTAAATTAATAATGTTTATTATTATCATCTCAGTTTATAATACAAATAGAGTCATTTCTTTTTATTTTCCTTTATGCCTTTTAATTTAAGGTGAATTTAAAGTACGTCATTACTTCAAAACTGCATACATTTTTAAATAAATATCGAAAATTTAATGTGAGATTTAGCTTTAAAGGTATTAAATGTTAGGTTTGAAAGAGTATAGTTTTAAATTATTCCGTAAAATAATTTTGAACAAATATATTCAATTTGCTTTCATAAATTCATTTATAACAGCATTTGTGCTAGTGGAACATTTTTCTATCCTTATATAATTCTATAAGATATAATTTTTGATAAGTTTTAATTTTGCATGTTCAATATTCTAAAAGTATAATATGTTAAAAGTATTAAACATTTTATTTTATTTTAATTCATTTAAAGTAAAATTATTTATCCTTTAACTAATGTCTAACTTATCATTCTATATCCATCAAACTATTTAAGAAGTTTAAGAGCTTTACAGTTACAACATGTTTATCTACTTTCAAAAATGACACTAAATAGACTAAATGATAAGGTTTTGGAAATTGTAGTGAACGAAATAATTAGCAACATTTATACGAATAAATGAACTCATAGTAAATAGTTTAATGAAAAAGCTTTCAAATGACAAATATATTTCTTATTTTGCGGCAAATAATTTGCTAAACCTTATGAAAAGGGTGGCATTTTTCGTAGAAGTATTTTGTGCATATATTTATAAAATGCTTATGGTACATTTTCTGCAAAATTTCTTTCAATTGATAATTTGATTTAATCATTTAATTTGTGAGAAACATTCGTAAAAGAAGAAATATTCAGTCTTATTTATGTGTATGTATCAAATAATTTTTATAGGAAAGTAGAAATTAAAATAAATTCTTATTGTAATAAAACATTAGAAAAGGTTCACATATAAAGTAGGATTTAGCATTTCATAAAACGTGATTATTAAGAATAATATTTTATCACATACGATCAAGTCAGGTATTTTTTTCAGTGCTCAATTAGATAGTAATAATAGACTAATTACTTTCCATCGTATGTTTTTGAAAATGGAAATTAATTCTATATTTTGCTAAATGTAATATTTGCTTCTACATGCATATTGCAAACAATATACCATTGCAATGTTTCATTTAGCTATAAAATTATTACGAATAAATGTAGACTACTCATAAAATTAAAATGGGACAAAGAGTTCTGTAATAGAACAATAGTTGATAAGCTAAATATAATGATATAAATTTATAAAATAAAGGAAAAAAATTTGGAAATATTTCGTTATTCAATTAGAAGTTAAATGGAAATTTATAACCCCAGTATATATATTTTATATACAATCATACATTGAAAGTGTGATCAAGGAAAAAAGAATTTGATTTTAAACACGTTTTAAAAATTCAAATAAAATATAGTTTCCTCTAAATTTCCTGTAAAAATATTAATACAAATTATACACATCCAGATACGCAGCATTCCAGCCAGCTTCTAAGAAACATAATTCAGAAATTCAAACTGAAGCAGGAGGAAACTTTAGTCAAAATGACAGAGGCATTTTGTTAGAAAATTATGTGTTGATTAGGGTAGCTTCCATTAAGGCTCCGAAGGTATTGTTAATCAGAAATATAATGCAGTGATAAATTTTTCTCTTACATTTAAGATGGACTAAAATTAATTGCATTGCATTTTAATTTTCGTATAAGGGAAATTGATAAAAAAACATGTTATTTACACAATCATACAAAAGTTAAAATTAAATCACTAATGATAAAATATTATAAGTACATTTTTTAATCGATTACTTAGGTGATAAGTCCATTTATCTATTTGATATTTTTTTATTAAGAAAAATTTATAACACCCAACTAAATTATAATTGAAATCGGAAAATCCTTTTATTTTAAACTCAAATCTCGGAAAATCCTTTTATTTTAAACAGTAAATAATGCCAAAAATATACCAACACATTTCAGGATCTAAAAAATACACACAGTGCATTTTTTATAAAAATTAATCATAATAAGTACAAATAAGTTTTTCTATTATCGAATTTAACCTGGCTTATGTTACTGCAAAGTTAAATTTATTTTAATGTATTTTTAAAAGAATTTTATAAAAATATACTGATTAAAATTTTTGACTATTAATTTAACCTTAAGAACTGCGTTATTAAAAATAAAGTTTGTACTTTCTTATTAAATAATCCAAAACGCTTAGCTGAATCATTCAAGGGAAATTTTTATATTTTAAGAGTATGCATTTAAATTAAATAAAAAAAGGACTGAAGAATTTCTAAAACGTTTATAAAAATGTAACACATTTTTTTTTATAAAATCCTTGGGTTACATAGAAAAATCTGCTGCTATCTTAAACATTTTTCTTGGGATCTTTACTACCACTGAAACGTTTTATAAAGTTTGTTATTGCTATGTTTTTGACATCAGTGAAATTCTCTTTTATCTAGAGTTACGACAGTTATCTTTTATTTATTTGATTTCATACATATCAATTTAAGGCTCATTTAAAATACCCTAGAAAATCTTTATATCCTTAAATAAAGTACAAATATATTATAAAGAAATGTATATCTTTAACTTTTACTTAAAATACTTGGGAATAAAAGAGCTAAACTTGATTTGATAAATTCAGTAATGAGGCTATTTGGGCTTGAAAAAATATTTAATGTTTACATCATTCTATCAAGCATAATTTAAGAGCTACTTTAATTTTGTTTGATGTTTATTTTAATAGACTAAATCAGGTTTTACGTAGGAAACGCTATTTAATTTTTATCCTCGAAATTAAAGTAATTGAAATATTAATATATCGTTGACTACACTGTCTTATCGTATATTCAAGAGTCTAAGAAAATTAATAGCTCTGCTTTTACAATGTATTGACCTTGTCGCAAACAAATATAATTATATTTAACTTAATCTCAGTGATGATAGAATTTTAGAAATAGTACAATAATTAACGAAAATATAAATATTAATAAACTTTTTATTAAAATTATAATAAAGACTTTATAAAAATTAAATTTCTCATTTTTTCTGCAAATAATTTACCGCACCTTAAAAAATTAGAAAATTTTGCAACCTAACTTTGTATATATTTTTTAGAATATTTGTGACGTATATTGTACAAAAGATTTAATCAAGCTGGTAATTTGATTTTTATATTTTAGTTAATAACATAAATGTTATTTTGCTGGTCAAATTGCGAGATAAATTCTTAGAAGGTAAACTAGTAAGTCTTGTTTATGTAAATTATGTAAAATATGGTAAAATAGGAACATGTAAAATACCTTTAAGGAAAAATGGACAGTTAAAACAAATTCTTTTAAATAAAACATTAGAAAATGTGCACGAATAAAACACTATTTTGAATTTCATAAAACTTGTATATTAATCATAACATTATTTTTCTTGCTATCATCACAACTATTTATTTTGTGCTTAATTATGGTCGTAAAGATATTCCGTAACACCCCACTGTTCACTCTCTAGAACATTTTTTTGAAAACTGAAATTGAAAATATATTTTTCTTAAAATAATATAAATTATTATATTATAAATACTGAAAACTTTATAATATTGCACTTTAGTATTTCAAACATTTAACATTGTTAAAACTTTATAATTTTTATGTATTATGAATGTAGACGTAGAGCAAAATTAAATTAAAATAAGGAGTTATGTGTGAAACAGATGGTTTAAATAGTGATACAACTTAATATTTTAATATTGGCACAAATTAATATTTTAAATGAAAGAGTTTTTGAAATATTGCGTTGCTTAACTAGAAGTTGGTTATTGATTTAAAACGAGTATGATACATTTAATAGGTCAACCAAACATTTGGTTCATAAAGTCAACTCAATTATTTTATTTTTTAAGCATATTTTAAATACTGAAATGGAATTTTATTTAATAATATTATAAAGTAATAATATAAATACAAAATATGCAGTTTCACTTACGTGATATTCCAGCCAACTTAAAAAAATAATTTTGAAATTTGAATATAGGCATAAGGTAAAGCATTTAAAAACCACAATTAAATATGTGTTTATATGAGTTTATGCGTTATAATAAGTGAAAATTTTATTATATTATTATTTATTAATTATAGAAAAATGACTCTTTAGAAATTTCTTTAATGTAATCTGAACAACATATAAAGATGTTTTTTTATATTTACACAATGGAATTGTAGAAATCGGAAGTTAAATATTAAAACAGTTTTCTATGGAAGCCACTGTGGGTGATGATGATAATACGTAGAGATCGTTTTATTGTAATCAAGTTAATACATATTACTGGGTTTCATTTATTCTTAATCATAACATTCGCTGAAAAAGAAGACAAAATTTTGGTGTTTACCAAAATTTTGTCTTCTTTTTATATGTTATGTTGACAATTAGGTGTTTATCTAATTGTCAACAATTAGATAAACACCATTTTGATAGGAAAACAATGGATTCATACGCAGCAAGTTCAACATATTAATTCGAGATACAATTGAAATGGATTTTGGACCTTTTTCTCAGACCAGAATCATATGAGTGATAAAAATCCCATGGAATCATTGGAAGAAGTTGCACTACTATCTACGGTTATAAAAGCAATTTTTCAAAAAGTTAATCACTAACTACTTATCTCAATTATGTACAAAGAATAATACAATAGGAAATCATGGTTATTTAAACTCGATAATTTTTGTGGTTCAGCAATCATAAAGATATATAAAGGATAATATATATAAATTACATTGTTTTGCTCGATATGAATAAGCCTTAATAAGTTAATAAGCAATTTATAATGTTGTGTCATTAATATGGATTCAATTTACTCTTACTACGTTTTATAACAGAGGTCATTGTATCTTTAATTTTTCAGTATTTATAACTAAAATGAATTGGTTTGGGTGCTACCATTCCCTCTGCATAAGTATTAAATAAGAATAATATGAATACTTTGGATATAGCAGTTTACGTGGCTCCTACATTATGAAAAAGCTTATCTATTGAAGTAAAATTATTTTTTTATCTAGTTGCAATTGCTGGGCAGATATGGATCGTATGTTTTCGATTGACGTTTGACTTGGAGAACATGCAGGGCAAGGAAAAAATTCAATGTGTTGGATAAAAAACATTCGTACATTGCGTGCCACATGTGACCACGCATTAACTTTTCCAAAAAATGGCAGATGACAAGTGCTGGAAGTTTGGAAGGGCTACTGGCTCCTATTCCTCAAAGATGTAGACTTTTAATGTACTTACAATGCAAATTACAGGGAAGATATATAAGAAAAAATATTGAATAACATTAGTATTGGAGCAAAAATATTTAAATATTTACACAAATATTTAAGAAAGATTTTTGTGAAGATTACCTGTGCATCGTTATATTTTGTATCTAATTATAACATTCATCCTGAATAGATAATTTCCCAATCATTAAAATAAAAAATAAAATGATCATACATATTTAATAATTTATGTTCGCATACGAGTTCAAAGCTATTCAATTATGGGAATAATATTTAATAATTCTCATTTTATTGAGTGTTTAAATGCTATTAAACTGAAAGTGTGAAACGTCAAGTTTTCTAATTTAATACATTATGTATGTATGTATATATCTCTATCTATCTATCTATATCTATCTATATATATATATATATAATTAATCCCTGAATTTAAAAATTTTTGAAATGTTTTTAAAATCCATCGTTAGTGTGAGACAATTTATACCTGTCTTATATATTAAAGTATTTCATTTTCTTACATAAAAACAAATTTTTATGTACAAAAGTGAAATACTCTAAATTTCGTTTTTAAATCGTTAAAATTCGTTAAAAATCGCAGTGAATAAAAATCATTTTTATTCACTGTGATAATTTGAAATACTTTGACAGAGAGAATTATCTCCTTAATTAAAATTTTCTTCGTGAATAAGAATGTGTCGAAAAGAAATCAAGGAAGAAAATGAAGTAATAGCCTCAAAGTGGATTGTTATTTATTTATTTCATATATTTTTTTATTATTTTACTATGACAGTAAGATATTAAGGAAAAATACTGTGGTAGGTCAAGTGCATTTTACAGTATGAAGTACTAAACATGGGGATTATTAAACTAAAATTCAAAAAAGAAAAATATAAAAATTTTGGATTTATTTAAACTTTTCAAAAATCTTATTAAAGCTTTTGTAAAATGAATACCTAAACATTTTTGAGAAGAGGATCGTTTAAAACTTCTGTTACGTGTTTTAAACTTCTATAACACAATAAATCATACGCATTTCTATTGAATGGTAGTTACAAGTCATTCAATAGAAATGCCCTAATCGGTAGACTCCGGTAAATTGCTTGATACATTTTGCATATCAAATTTTTTAGATTACCTTACAGTAATCTAAGTAGTTTAAATGTTTCTATTTTACAATAATGGCATTTTTTTATTTAATGAAATGGCTTTTTATGCTTTTCAAGTGATATGAACAAATATAGTGCGCTTTGTAGAATTTTACATATGAACAGATAAAATTAAATTACCCTTAGATCATAAAAAAAGCTATTTCAGCTAAAAAATGGTAAATCATATCATAATAAAATAACTAAAATTTGAAATCTTTTGCAAACATAAAATATTTGAACTCATGCCATTGAATTTCTGAAAAGTTTGCGTTCAGATTAGATGATTTAAATATCAATCTAAAATGATATTTTAGAATGTCATTCAATTTTTTGAGTTACATTTACTTGGTAAAGAAATTACCATAAATGTAGTGTTTTATATGCATCTGAAATTCCAAATTGAAGGAAGAGTTTGAATATTTTCGTATGAAAATATAAAAGAAATATTTCAAAATAGTTCTTTTCAATTTTAAGAACATATTCTTAAGGAATTAGATGTATTTAAATAAAATATACTTTGCCTACTTTTTACATGTTTAAAAAAATAATTTTTTTTGTAAAATTGTATTCTAAAAGTGGCATGTAATTTTTATCTCAATTACAGAAATACTTTATAGGTATTTAAGAGAGTTTTTTGAACTTAAATAAAAAAATTTGTTTCACCTCATTGTTGGATAACTTATAAAATATAGTATAATTTAAGAACCAATAATATATATATATATCACCATTTTCATCCAAGGCATAGGAGCGATGAGATACTGCATGCATATGCATACTGAGCACTTTGTAATTTCATCTTTGTAAGCCGAGAGTGGATTTCATACTTTAGAAACAAGAAGAAACCAGAAATTTTGAATTTGCCTGTCATCTCTAAAAGTTTTGGTGTCTTTTGGAAGTATTACAACCATGATTTATTTTACATGCTTCAATCACCATTAACGAATAAGGAGGAATTTCACTAAAGGGAGTCTAGAGTGGTATAGAATTTGGGTTTCGGCTGCAAAAATGACGGGTTTTCCTTGCAAAACTCTCGTTAAAGTTTGTTATGTAAGATTTTACTATTTCATTCATGAATATGTATTATAAATCAAGTTAAGATAAATTTTTCCTTTCGAAAATGAATAATTAATTTACATCACTATAATTGAACTAACATACAAATTATGATAAATAGAATGCGATTATGTTAATTACTGCTAATAATAAGAATTTATTATTATATAATGTATTATGCATGTATAAAATGGTTTCAAATACCACATATAAATCTTGGTATAATATTTCAGTATTAATATAACTTTTTTATCTATTTTTATTTCTTAGAAGACATTTTTAATATAACACTTTTGAAAAACACATACTGATCTTTTATTCTTCATTTATCAACCTAATTTATAAACTGAAGACATTGATTTATTCACACTTATTTATATTAATCTCATGAAAATATTCTTGAGATGGTGAAATTTTGTTTTGTTTTTTATTTATTTTTTCTCATTAGAAATATATACATTGTATTTAGTTCACAATAGAGTAATACTTATCAATGTCGTAATGGAATCATTCAAAACTTAACTTCAGTTAATCTACTTCTAATTTATTTTTTTTTAAATTGTTAATGAATAAATTGCTTTCAGGTTCCAATTTTCATTCAATTCTTAAACTTCTTTAATATGTTATTGCGTAAATGGAATGAAATTATTGAGATCTTCCCCGATGGTATTAAAAAATTAAAAATTTCATCAAACTACAAATTTTTGATATCAATAATAGATGCTTGTTTTTGCGAATTCAAAAGAATTGGTAAAATTGTTCGCAAAAGAGAAAGTTCATAAAAACTATTTTCGTTACAAAATTGTTTTGCCTTTGTACATAAAGTATTATTAAAAATCAATATTTAGTATATACTATATGAGAAATACATGCAAAATTTAATTTATACGGAAATTCTTTTTAGGCTTCATTAATAAATAACCTCTTGCAAAGTAAACTATTTTTTATTTAGAAATTTCATTTTAAAACCCATTTTATTATTTCATTGAAATCTCAATGCATTTCATGTTTTCTTTCAAAGCTCTTGTTCACTATTTATTTAATTTTTTATCGATGGTTTTTTAGCAAAATCATTTTCTTCTTTTTAATTGTTAAAAATTCTTTTTATTCTAACTGATTATATTTTCAATAATTTAATCATGTGATAGTTTATTCGTACAAATTGCACTAAATTTCATATTTACAAGTCTTGAAACGAAGAAGTGGGAAAGAAGTGGGCTCTTGGATTAATTATATTTTTATAAAGACACCAGAAAGATATTCTCCAATTTCACTGGTTATTAAGCTTTACCTATTGAAATAAAATCCGTTTTCAATGATAGCCTAGATGTCTATTTTTAATTCCAAGCAAAAACTGTCCGATTCACTGGACCTGAAAAGTCAGTTTCATAAGATGATTATAAATCTTTCCCTTTTTCAGAATTAGAATTGCATATTTGTACTTAAAGTTATTAATTAAACTCTGATACAGGTTTGCAAAATTGGAGAAATGCAACAAAAATTGTTTTAAGAATTCAAGACTTGCACATCAGCCGCGCAATTAATTATCTGCAGTTTGATAAAAATGAATTATTTTTTTAACGAAGCGTTAGAGAAATTTTCATTAATAAAGTAAAAAAAAAATGAAAACAATAAAAAAATAGATTAAGAAAAATAGTTGTAAATGGTAGAAAAAAAATGAGTTTTTAGAAAATAGAAATTTAAAAGTTGTGGTTAATTATTGGAAATTAGAATTATTATTAATTTCATAGGAAATATATATATATATATATAAGATAGTAAAAAAATTCCACAAATCATAAATTAATAAAAATGAGTGCCAATTGTGTATATTATTGCCTGTTTTCACTGTATTATTTAGTATGGTATTTTATCGATTGTATATTTGGTATTTTACTGATATATTTTCATTATTTCTGAATAATTCTTTTTGCAAACGAATGTTTCTTTTATTTTTATCCCTTTACATGAATGAAAAATATTGACGAAAACAGGAAATATCAAAATTATATTTAATGAAGCTAAATTTATTCGAATAATAATGTTTTTCACATGTTTTGCTCGTTTATTAGTAGATTCCATGGTTTTATTAACTGCGATTAATTTTTCAAATAATATATTAACATTAATTAAAAAATTAAATACATTTGTTTTTTATCATGAAATTAGAATTCTAAAAAGAAAAAATAATTTTTCCCTACATATTTTCAGAATTTCCAAAATAATATTCTATTTTTAAGCATAAATGAGAAATTAAAAAAAATTTATATCCTTTCCATTTATTAAAGTGTTTTTTGA
The DNA here is from genome assembly GCA_030067965.1 of Latrodectus elegans. Lineage (NCBI taxonomy): Eukaryota > Metazoa > Arthropoda > Arachnida > Araneae > Theridiidae > Latrodectus > Latrodectus elegans. The sequence continues at coordinate 32,561,677 of CM057816.1, forward strand.
ATAACCGTTTTATTATTTGAACTTTAGAATAAAATCATTTTAATGTGAGCATATAAGGTGAATAAAAAGTTAAATTTTTTCATAATGTTATATAATCGTGCAATGATGTGGTAAACATTATAACTATGCATGGAACTTTTTATGAGGAATAGTTTGGTTTGTTTGTAACTCAACGTCATTGTTTACAAAGTTTGAAAGAAGATAGACTCTACATTTAAAAGCGACTTCCGAACCACTGCACAAATCTAAGATGAGAATTAAATCTAAGAACTGTTGAACCAAAGTCAACAGATCTAATCATTTTGCTGTTAATATTAAATGAAACTTAAGTCATTTAAATGATACTTAAAGGAGCTCATTTTCCACACATATATGAATTATTAGTTAAAGTTTAAATAAGCATTATAATTTTGACTTTATATTCCAATTCAAGTGGGCAAAAATGAGGTAGTGAAATCTTTCGTTATCAAAAATGTAAAATGAAATTTTAGAAAATTAATTCTTATTGTTTATTTCATTATATTCATAATTTAGTACAAAGATGTTTAAAAAAAATTTTTGAATTACTTCTTGTTTAAATTTGTTCATAATAAAAGTTTTGATTGTATATTCACGCAAAATATACTTTAATAATTTTATGAGCTTATTAATATATATTAATTAATTATGTTTATTAAAGTAATAATATATATTAATTAATAATATATATTAATTAAAGGTGTAGAGAGTAAATGAAATTTAATTCTGAATATATGATTACACACACTTATAGATATTTTCAGCGACAGAAATTTTTTTATATTCAGTTATAATTACAAAAAATATTTTAAATAATATTAGATACTTCATTAAGCAGAAGATATTTAATAATTATGAACTTGTGTACATAAGTTTTCATTAGTAAATTAAAAAATCCTTATTTATTTAAAATTTTAATTAACTATAATTATGGGGTTTGAAATAGTCTCTTTTATGTGTTCTTGTATTGAAACTATTCTATGATTTGCTAGGTTCATTAGACCTAACTATGCGCATTGTTTAATCAGAGGCTAATTTGGTAAGCAAATGAACTACACCTTAAAAAAATGAAATCGGTTTTATTTAAATTTCATTAGTTATGTCTACAGACGTCCTCAAATACACAAGAATTTTAAACTATTCCATATTCAATTAGTAAAATGAATATTTATTTAATACAACATTGAGTATAATAAGAATTTTTTTTATGCAAAATTACTTTACTGCACTGTTGTAATTTATAAATTTGCATATATCTATTTGTGTGAAGACAACCTACTGGAATTCTATTTACAAAATTACGTACCTAATGCAAGGAAGTCATGCATTATATTGTTTTGAGATATTCAGCATATTTAATCACTGATGTCTCCTATTATGCGCCTGGGGATAGTAATTCGAGATTAATTTTCAGTTTCATTTCATAGACGCTCATTGGAAATCAATTTTATTTGCGAATACCAATGATTAATTCTCTCTATCATTTTCAATTGAATGTTGTGTAAAACCAACATATGCAGTACATTTGTCAGTTAATGGAATGCATAATGTACTGATTATGATTTCCTGCGGCTTCTATTTAAGAGATGATTACCAATACATGCAGAAATTAGCATTACTTTTTAGTTGTTTCTTTTGATAAAATATTTGGCACTAAAATACTTTCTTTTCACCAAGATATGATTGGATATTTATTCATGGTAATACCAATTGCATATTTTAATACTTTATGAAGCTAATTGATTTATCTGAATCAAAAATGCTTAATGGTGTTATGTGGTGATCATTATATTTTAATTGAAAATCAAAGAAAATATATAATATATATAAAATACAATTAATGAATTAGGATAACATAAGTTGTGTCATATATTAGTGAATAGACAAATTAATTTAAGATATTTTTTAAATTTGGCTAGTTTGAAATGGTGTTATAGATGTATTTTGTTGATGAGTACATCTCTGACTCTGTATTTTGTTGATGAATCATCAGTGAGAAAAATATATAATATAGTATATTTTTCAAATTTTTATTTTTTTTACATTTTATAAAGTAACGTTTTTTCTTAATTAATCGTTAATGATGGGTATTGCAATTATTTTACAATTTTAATTTATCATAAAATCACAAATTCAAAAATTACTCTAATAATTATTTGTGTCAGTAGGATTGATACATTATTTAGCTTACATTGATTATTATTTAAAAAGTTTCACAAATAGACTTAATGTAATATAGTATATTCCATTGATTAGCCTCCTAGTGATATATATCTCTTTTATTCCAAAATCATTTCTTAATGGTTTATGAAAATAAATATCGAAATCATGCCTTTCCAAAATTATGCTTTCTAATAATAATTTTTCATAAGCGAGACTTAGATAAATTTTCCGAATCACTTAACAAGCTTAAAAAATTGCATGCTATTGTTACTAGGTCAAAGGTTATTTGTTATGATATTTATAGCACTTACGATGCTTGCAATGCTGTAATTTAAAGCTTCAAGTTTCTTTGAAGAAGTTACTTTGAGACACTCAGTTTTATTAAATATACTGTACAGTTTAAAATTAGTATATATATATATATATATATATAACGTGCAGGGTCAGATCGGTATGGAAGACCATCTTCAACAAATCAATTCCTTCATATGCGTTGCATGGGATGTGTGGGTCTTGCATTGTCACATGGAATACGATCGTTTTGCAATTTATCAATTTTGATATTTTATTTTTGATTGCTTACTCTAGTTTCACAAATTATTGATAGTAAATATCTGATTTGATTGCTCAGTTGTTTAGAAACAGCTCAAAGTGAAAAATAAACTTTGTAATCCCATCAAGTTGACAGCATGATCTTTTTTGATGTAACTTAGATTATTCCTTAGTTTGCGCTGGTTTCTCATGCCGGCCATATGATCTTTTCAATTATTATTATTATAGATGATACATTTTTCATCGAAAGTGATTGTTCGTTTCTAAATAGGGTCTACTGAATTTTTTTCAAATGTGTACCACAAATATTGATTCATTGAGTTAAATGAATTTTTTCAATTCGTGCGGAAACCAAGAATTGAGCTTCTCAACAAGTCCAAGACATCTTACATAATTTTTAATTCTTTTGTAAAATAGATTTAACTCTTTTGGAACTCCTCGCTTAGTTATAGAAGATTTGATTCAAATATGAATTCCATTTTATCACCTACAACTTCAGAAGACATATTAGAACGTTAATCATCTTGCAGTAAAAAATCTCTAGAGAAAGAAAATTTGTAAACCGATTCTGACACTTGCGTTCTGTCAAAAAAAAAAATCAACACTAAAAACTTCACATATCCCTTTGTGAGTCTCAGCCGCTTTCTTGCTTTTATGAAAATAAAAAATTAAAATATGTCAAAAATGCTTTATATTTAAACCCCATGTTAAAATTGAACGTAATGTAAAGGTATCGATTAACAAATCTGAAAAGAAATAAAGTTCTGACATTGACAAAAGAATAGCGAAACAAACATAAGGAACGATATCAAAAGGTGAAAACTATATTCTTAACATTCTTTCTAATATATATATATATATATATATATATATATATATATATATATATATATATATATATATATACATATACATATATAATTATTTCAGAAAGTTCATGTAAAAGAATTAAGGGTGTTTTTTGGTCTTATGATATTATCTAATTTAATAAAAACACTTAGATTTATTTTTAAATTCCAAATTATGTTACACATTTGACTTTTTATTTAAATGTTTTTAATAAATAAATTATTTTGTTAATTTACAATGATTAGATAATGATGTAAGATTTCAAGATATTCATTATCATTTAATTCCTTTTTTGTCATTTGTTATTACTTTAAAGGCAAAAATGTCTGTTTATAAAAAATTTAATGATTTTTAACAAAAACAATTTCTTACTAAATTTGAGGTATTGAGAAACATAAATCATTAACTGATATTAAGCACTCAGGTGATTTTAATTCAAAGAATTTTTTTATACATGGTAATTAATAATTATCCACATTATATCTGAATAAAATTTATACACTTTAAAATGCATTGCATAAATCATAAAATTTTCAAATAATTCTTAATAATGGTATAAAAATAGAAAATTTATAGATTGCAATATTATGTGATATAAAAATTGTTGAAAAACGTACTTGGATAAATTTAAAATAAGAAAGTACATAATATTTTTTTTAAAAAACCAATAATATTTTAATTTTATGCATTTCCGTTTAAAAATTATATTTACAAGATTTTACCTAAAAATGTATAAGTTAAAAGAGAAAATTAATTTAAAAAAAAAGTGTAATAAATATAATGAATATTCATATTTATATTAATTTATGCATATTAAAATATTAATATTTATATAGGGTATCACTTTATATAAATAAGCTATACACTATCTGAATTATAAAATTCCTGTTAATTGTTAGAAAAAAAGTAATAGCAAAGTTTAAATTCAAGTTAATTCATGTAGTTTTCTTAATGTAAAAAATTCTATTATAAGCAAGATTGATAGCTGGAAATTTTTCTGTTGACATAATACTAGAAATAAAGAAAAAAAATCTGATCTCTTAATGATTTTTTTTTCAAAAATAAGTTGTAAAAATGAATAGATGATAATTTTTTTCGTTAATTTTTTTCTTGTTCTCAAAAACTTTTATGTGGCATGCTTTTTTAAGAAACCTTTTTAACTTACTTTACTAATGATTTGTTAAACAAAAGATTCCTTTTCAAAAGACCAATTTATTCCACTGTGAACTTGAACTGTTGAACGTTTTTCGTGTGAAAATAGAGTAAATTGTTTTCGTTTCTTATCTTTGAAAAATTCTTCTAAATTCATTTTCTTTGATATTGAATTCCACATTGACATCTTTGGTTGATCTAAGGTACTGTATAGTAATTCTAAAGATTCTTTTAATTTAATTGCTGTTAGATGGAGATAAAAAAATGCATTTTTTTTAAAAATGAGCTCAGTAATTATTAACTTATTAGAAAGGATAAATAATTATAAGTCCTGTAATTAAAAGTAAATTAAATGTTGTGTGAAAAATATTTATATTTATTTTGTGATATTATAAATAACACCATATGTGTGAGTGTAGTTAAAAATTTGTTAAACATCAGTAGATAAGTAAAAGATATTTTCCTCTGAGATAGAAAATAAAGAGTATATTCTCCTCGATTTAGATGTAATGTTTACAAAGCTATCAAGGTGATATTAAAAATAAATAATTTTGATACAAACTTTGTATTTAAGGGTAAAATTAAATAGAATTTATACAAATTATATCTTTAAATACAAAATTTAATCTAATGCTTGTAAATTATATATTTCTATAAATGTTAAACAATTCTCTTTTCTTTTTATTAAGTGAATTTTACTTGTAACTTGTTTGTAATTACAATATCTAACCAGTAATTTTTAAAATAGCTGAAAAGCTTTGCTTCATTAAAATTTAAAGGAATGGCAACTAAAGCAGTAACTAATGCAAATAATGTCAAATTCTAACACAGATTAACAGTATAATACTCCATCAAAATTTCTTTTTCGATAACATGTGCACAGTGTTAAATTTTCTTTACATAATGTTGCTTGTAATTTACTTCATAGTTAGGTTCCTAACATTTCCTCAAAGAAAAGGGAACAGCTTATTGGTCAAAAGATATTAAAACGAATTTTAATGAATAACATGAAAATTGTTTTGGAAGAATACATCTTATAAGTAATAAGCAACATTCAAGTATCACTAAAGTTAAATCCATTAAAACCTGTTCAAGCACTCCCACACACTACCAGATGTGCATGCAAAAGTTATATGCATAGCCTCTGTTTTCTTTTATTTAAGAAGGACTTGTATTGAACCCGAGACCTTTCACTCTAAAAATCCCTTTTTAACTAATTAATGAATTTGAATTTTCATTTATATCTTTGACTGGATGATCTATTGTGATATTCTCAAAAATATTTAAAAAATTGGCTCCTGATAATTTAATTTAAAGTTAACTCAATCCAATTTGAATTAAGATAAACATATTTAGCAGTATGTTTATTGATAGCAATATATTTGTTGATTTTAAATAAAGGCTATAATAGTTTCACAAAGAAGAAATCGAAATGGCAGCTAAGTGATTAGTTTTAAATGTATTTCATTACAACAGTTCTTGGAAATAATTCCCATCTTGATATTATTTTTTTTCATATTGAAACTTTACTTAACCATATGTCTCAATGCACATAAAGATAATCCTGCATAACTGAAATACAGTGAACTCAATTATACAGATAAATTACACATTTTAATGAATACAACATTTTTATGGTCATAAAATAAATATACAGCTAACAATAAACTAACAAAATAAGAAAACTACATAGTAAATAAACGGAAGATATTTTTAATTAGCTAGAAAACTTTTATGGGATATATTTTCAAAAACTTTCATTTTAATAGGATGTTAGTTTATTCTAAATATTTGAAATTAGTTCTGGTATTTCAAAAAGAATTTAATAGCATTTCTTTTTTCAAAACAATGCATCCCTTTCATAGTATAATTTTTTCTGAGATTTCGCATTCACGTAGTAAATATAATGATATGTAACCTTTAATTATATTTCAACTTCTAAGAATTTAAAGATAGCATTACAAATATTCTTAAGGAAACATTTATTTGGAAATGAATTACGTCTAATGACTTTGAGATATAAAAAGTAAGTATAGAATCTATTTTGAGTATCAAATATTGTTAAATGATAGTAAAATATTTCACTTACATATTTCTAGAAGTCAATGAAAAATATTGCTTCAAAAATATCAAATGATACAAACATTGCAATACCATTTCGCCAAAATACATTTTGAAATATATGTGATTATCATATTTTATGATTTTTCTTACTACTTTACAGTAAAAAATCATATATAAAACATAACATAATATAGCCTAATATAACATTATATATTGCTAGAATGACAATTTGTTTCTATAGATAACATATATTTATCTGATCAAATATTCTATTTTCGGACTAATAAATTACTTTATCCATTTGTAGTTTGAAGAAATGGTAAAAACATATTAATATAATAATGATTTATTTGAAATTTAATTTTCAATTAACCTTTATTCAATATATTTGCTTTCTATTTTACAATAACTATTGTTCTCAAAACATTCAGTGTGTAACAAAGAAAAATTATTATATTAATTGAGCCATGAATACCATAAAAAATAGAAATATCACTTCGTCTATTCTAAAAATTTGACAGCAATGTGTATTTAATAATGAGTTATTTAAATGAGCCTGCGTTTCAAACAAATGATGTTTTTTCAGTATTTTCTAAAAGAATTGAGATAGTAAAAATTAACATGAAAAATTTATATCTTAGATAAAAAAATTCAAAAGACTACATTTCGAAATAAATATAAACTATCTATTTTTTCGGTATGTGGCAAATATTATAAACTATACTTCTAGATAATTTTTTTCTTTATGCAATCAAGAATTATAATGAAGAAAATATCCACATTTTTTTGTAACGGAATTACGTATAATTAAAAGCGAAATTAAATCAGTTCCTAAAATGTGTCAAAATATAAGTATGTTAATTTTATTTACATAATTGATTGAAATATTTTGTAAAATGTATTCATAAGGAGAAATTTTTATTCGTAACAAATTGTGATTTGTTTAAAATGCTGTGAGTAAATATTCCTTTTTTAAATATACCAAAATTTAAATGCAAATACAGATTATGATTAAATATTTCGCAGAAATTATGATGTAAGTTCAGGTTTATTAACCTCTGGAATTTAGAATGCCTTTTCTTTTTTGTAAAATATATTTTTTTATAACTTAAAACATATTTTAAGCATGTTAAAGTTTTATTTAATTTCTTTATATTTCTAGACTGATAGATGAGGAAAATAAATATTTAAATATTCACAGTAAAATAACAAGAAACAATTTAGAATACATATTAGTATAAAATATATTTATTTCCATAGAAATGTTGAATTAAAAAAAAACTAAGTATATCATTTCAGAACCAGTATATATGATGTCCTTTACTATTCCATTTACTTTTAGAATCTCAAAAAAAAAAGGAATTAAAGTATACTTTTTAGATAAAATGTATTTACTTATCTTCTTTATGCTCAAAGCTTATTTCCAAAAGGAAACATTTCAAGATAACATTCTACCCAAGAATAGTTTTTATAAATTTTAAAACTGTTTTATAATAAATATGTTTACATCATATCCGTTAAATATATTTAAATTTATACATAATTTAAATTTTTAAAATGTAACAAAAATTAATTAAAATAAAAATTTGATTGGAAACTAGTGAAAATAAATATTTAATGATATATTATTTTCTTTAGAATAAATGCAATTATTTTGATTTAATTGCATAAATTAGTTATAATAATATAATATACAATGTAATTTGTAACTATCACACTATTTTAAAAGTACAAGGTAGAATAAAATATTTAAGCATCATACTAAAGGTATTTTGTACTTTTAGCTTTCAATACAATTCATTAAATTTTTTAATGTTGAAAATAAAATATTAAGCAGTTCCCTATTGATGATTTATTCATAGATTCTTAATTACTTTAGTTAAATAAGCTTTTATTAACATTATTCATTTCCAATTTCCAGTTTGTTTGATAATTTTATCCCTTTCCATACTAATAGAAGTTAAATGTAAGGATTCTTTATAATTTAATATTTTTCGTACAAATAAAGTTTCGTTTTTTAACACACGTTCATGCATTTAATATATAAAAAAATAATATAGTATTAAATTTTATTTGTTTATTTCCTAGAAAAATAATTCAAATATAATTTTTTTCAATTTGATTTAAAGAACTTAAAGTTCTAATAAAAATTTACAATATATTGAAATAAAATTTACAATATATTTAAATAAAATTTAAATGATAAAAAGTATTAGTTAATGAATCATTTTTGTAAGTTTATAATTATTTAATATGCTGCAATTTTAATGCAAATTCAGTTTTTTAAGAAGGCATTATATAATGGTAGGGAGGAAAATACTTAAATGAAATAATTTTCTAGTGCAAACTTATAATCTATTTTTCATTTACTTACACTGAGAACTTACACTCATAATATCTATAAAATTATTTCTTATTTATGCTATGTAATTTAAGTCACTGAAAGTTAATTAGATAGTTGTATGGTATTCGCGTTAGGATATACATCAGTTTTACTTTTTTTTGGCTATTTGAATTGAAATGTAAATTTATCAATTTAGTGATTATAATGAAAATATGACAGAAATAGAGAGAAACTCATTGCTCATTATTAGAAAAAAATGACTGTAGGATATGATTTTTAATTCACTAGAATGTTTTTTTTCCTATTAATATAGGCATGTTAGTATATTTTAGTAAATGAATTACTTATTTATGACATTTTTTTACTATTGTTCTAATGTAAAAGGTATTTCATTAAACTTTGGTTTTGTATAATTATTTCACTATTTGTAGAAATGGTTTATTACATTAATTAATAATCAATTAATAAAAATTTTTTGCATGGATTACAAGTGGTTTTCATAACAGGCCATGCATCACAAATTCTCCTTTATATATAAATTGAAATACCGACAAAAATATTTATTGTTTTATAAAAATGTTATCATTAAAATGTTCTTCATTCAACTGAAAATTTCATCTCTAAAACAAACTTAAGTTATAAAGTTTCTTCAAATTTAAAGTTTTTAAATTAATATATTTAAAATAATTCATGCAGTAAAATATCCAAAATACAAAAAAGTTTGTTAAAATCACATTACTGTGATTATTAACTTATATTATAAAAAAATAAAAAAAAAATAAATTAAAATAAAAAAAAAAACAAAAAAACTGAAACATATAATTAGATTCATTTACTTTGCAATAAGTTTTGTACTTTATATCACATAAAATGTAAATTAAATATATATTCTTATTATTTGACATTGATATAGATTAATGTGATAAAATGAAAGATAATTTAGATTTAAAATGGTTTTGGGAGTTCTATATAAAATACATTTAAGTTGCTTAAGAATTGTTTAAGAGAATGTCTCTTAGTTTCAACTTTTGCTGATAGAAAAACATTTCACATGTCATAATTATTTGTTTTAATGAAATTATTAAAATCTCCAATGATGAGTTTTAGGGAATCGAGAACTTTATAAAGCATGCAAGTATTTTCACTAAAAATTGAAACTCTAAAGTTAACTATTACTTTTGAATTTAGTATAAATTTTTGATAAATCCTTGAAAAAATTTTCAACAAATGCATATTTCTTAATGAATTTTACTTAAATGCTTCATAAGACGAATATTTAGAAAAATAACAAAATGTTTAAAGAGAAATAGTTTTTACCCTCTGTAACCGACACGATTAAATGGTGTTAGATTTGATACATTACAAATTACATAACAACATCTTGTTGTAATTTTAGAGCTAAATCATATCATTTAAGAAAAATGACTTTGAATTTATTATTTTCTTAGAAAATGATGTTTTTGTTTCGATTCATTGAATAAATTTATTGTTGAAAATTTTTTATCACATTAAAATAACAGGAAATTAATTTTGGAATATTTTTTGTTCAGTTGAATGAAAATTTAATTTTAATGAGTAGAAGTTCTATTTATAAAAATACATTTTACCCAAAATATTGAAACTTACTTAATATAGAATTAAAAAGTAAAGCACATTCTAAATGTTGAGTCATGATTGCCCAATGATGAGGAATTGCACACTAGTTTGCAAAAGTCATGAAGATAATGTCTCATACAATGAAATTCTACCTTGCAGAAATTGATTCTAATATTTAAAAAGATTCTGTGTCATTTCTTGTCTCTTACATTGTGCGAAACATTAATAGGTCTGGCACTTTGAATAGAAACATTAACTGAACTTAAATATTGAATTTTATCTGATGCAATAAAAAATCCACAGAAAACATATTAAATTAACTCATCTTTAGTATTTTTAAAGGAATGATTTATTTATTTTTGTGACATGCGCAATTTTATTTGAGTAAATATAGATCGTGTTAAAGAATGATATTTGTGAATATTTAAGATGAGATTTCAAAGAATGAAAAATTGCGTTTAACTAATGTATAAAACTAAATTTCTGGCTTTTAAGATAGTTTTGATATTTTAACTCATTAATAATCGTATTACCCTATATTTTTATCTATGGATTTCTATATCTATGGATGTTTTTATAGTTTAATTGTCTCACAGTAAGTAGCATGACATGAAAACTAGAAAAATGCATCATTATATAAAGCAAAATGTTTATTTCATGAAAGAAGAAATCAATTGGACGTTATCTAATTTTGAACAGACTGTAAATAATTATTTTGAACGCAAAATAAAGAGTCAAAAATATTTTCCATTTCTTCGAAAAACCCTTGAAATTCTAAAAATGGTTTTTCCTGTTGAAGTTCGTATCTAATAAGCTTTTACTATTTGGATACATTATTTTATACATGGATGAAACAATTTTTTTATTATATTTGACATTTTCTATAAACTTCTTTGTTCAATTTATTTATAAAACTCATATTCTGTTAATTTACTTAAGTGATTTATTATAAATAATAGATTCAGGTAATTATTATATAGATATCTTTTTAAAAATTAACGTCTTGAAAAAATATTTTTTTACACATTGTTTTAGTGTATTTTGCATATCTCTTTCACATAATGTTATGTAAAATAATATTTTCTTTGACTTTACAACCCTATTCCCTTATTTAAATAAATAAATAATTTACGAGAGCTTTAATTGTCAAAGCAAACAATTTTCGAAAGGAGCTACAAAAGAACGATTCTAATTAAAATCCATTATTTTAAAATTAATGCCTAAAGAGTGCCATTTATATATAGTATATAACAAAATATATCTATTTCTCATACTTATATAGTAAGGAAATAATTTATTTATTGGTTTTCAGAAAAACTCTTCTTGAAAATTGCTTTGGTATACATTTCTTCATTTGAATCGCATAGATCTTTTGAATAGAAAAAAGATTCTCTGATAGAAAAGAGTTAAACTGTACTCTAGATTCAACCAAAAGTTTCCTCCTCTTAGTCGCTTAAAAGTAGGAGTAAACATTGACATTCTGATATTTATGTTTCCTCTTCTACGTATATTTAACAGAAAAAGAATTCTAATAGACGTATCGGAAAATAATTCGAAAGAGTAGTTTGAAGCTGAAGCAAAACTGTCTCATGTAAAAATGTATATTTCACTTAGTTTAAGAAAAACAAATGAGTAATATATATATATATATATATATATATATATATATATATAGATATATATAGATATATATATATATATATATTTACTTAATTTTTTAAGATACAAATTTGATAGATTTCAGTATAAAGAATTACCTGAGTCAAAAATATATCAACTCAACATTAAAATATTTTCTCATATATTCTTAGCAAATTTATTACTTCTAATGATTGATTGAAAAGAAGAATTTAATAACTTAAATTGCTCTTATGAAATTTTTAAGTAACTTTTAACCAACTAGTTTTAGCACCGCCAATGCGAACAAGAGGTGACCGAGACGTGTATCCAATGGCACCCCATACAATCACGCCAGGTGATGGGCCAGTATGGCGATGACGAATGCACGCTGCCAGTGTGCGTTCACCACGATGCCGCCAAACACGGATGCGACCATTATGATGCTGTACACATAACCTGGATTCGTCTGAAAAGATGACATCTTGCCATTCGTGTGCCCAGGTTCATCGTTGATCACACCATTGAAGGCGCTCTTGTCTATGAAGCAGTGTCAAGGGAACCCGCAGCCATGGTCTCCGAGCTGAGAGTCCATGCTGCTGCAAACGTTGTCGAAATGTTCGTGCAGACTCTTGTTGTCTTCCAAACGACCCCGTTTCTTGACTCACGGCTCGTGTTGTGGTTGCACAATTCATTACGGCCATGCGGATAATATGCCTGTCTTCTCGGCTGCTAATGATAGGTGGCCGTTGAGATCCCGCATGGCGTTCCGTATTACCATCCTGAACCCATCGATTACATATTCTGCTAACAGTCATTTGATCTCGACAGACGCGAGCAGCAATACTGCGATAAAATAAACCACAATCCCAGTACGCTACAATTCGACCTTTATCAAAGTCAGAAACGTGCTGGTACGCGTTTTTCCTTCTTACACGAGGCGTCACAACAACTTTTCATTAGGCAACAACGTTCAAATGCAATTTGTGTATGAGGAACCGGCTGAACAATTCCCTCATTTAAACAAAATGTAAGTGTCGCTACTGGCGCCTGCTTTGTCTGAATGCGCTGAAAAGCTAATCATTTACATATCACAGCCCCTTCCTCCTTTCGTATAAATTTCACGTCTGTAGCATGTCGCCTTCTTGGTGTAGCAATTTTAATAGCCAGTAGTGTATTTTAAGTCTATAAATGTGTTGGTTTTAAATCTAATTATGGAGTTTCCCCATAATTCTATATTTGTCTATAAATAAACATAATCACCAAATTTTATTAACATAATTTCTTTTCATTTTATTGTATAAAATACAGTAAGTTTGACATATGAAATTGCCCTAACATACTTTAAATGGATTAAATTTCTAACATTAGTTGTAATCTATGTGAAAATATATTAATTAAATATATTAAAAAAAAGGATTGTTATTAATAATATTATTAATAATTGTAACAACAATATATCTACCAGTCTAGATGAGTATTTATTAATAATTTATAGCAGAAAAGATTTCTGAGATTGATTCTTTTTTCGTATAGTATATTAATAGGATTAGATAAATATTATGTTTAAACTGAATGTTTTTATTTAGAACTTATGAAGTAAAAATTTAAAAATATTATACAAATAACACGAAATTATATGATATTTAAAATATTACTGAAGAAATGATTATTTTAGACAAAATGATTCTGAATAAAATTTATGTGTAGAATGATTAAAATCAAAAAGTAGAAAATCTAACTGCTACAAATACTTAAATATATAAAATTAAGTTTATTAATCAATTTTTGTCGTCGGAAAATTATAAATATTTATAAATGTAATTTGAATACATAACATTATTGTATATTTTTGTACTGTTATTTCATATAAAATAAGGAATGTCTCTTAAAGTATAATGCGTGATCTCTATTAACTAAAAAACATTTAACTTTTTTTGTCAGATAATAAAATATTATTATTTAGCATTGAAATAAATGAATAGATTATGTACTTTATCTTTAGAGTAAAAGTTTCAGAAGATGGCAAAAAATTATGACTTATTAGTATACATAAATACATATACAATATATATATATATATATATATATATATATATATATATATATATATATTGTATATGTATATGTATATATATATATATATATATATATATATACATATATGTATGTATGTATGGTATGCATATATATATATATATAAGTTAATCAAATCTATTTTTAAGTAAACATTTAAGATCTGAAAATATAAATACATTAAGACTAAATGTCTTGTGTACCTTCTATTCAGACTAGAAGAACAACAGTTAGGTAGTTTTATACAGTGTCATGATGAACTTTGTTTAAATTATACAAATATTTGTAAAATATGATTAATTTTGTATGTCATAATTAATTATTCCAAAAATAATACAAACTGTATGCAATTAATGATTTCTGGAGCAATTTATTAGCAGATATGACGAAATAAAAATAATTGTGGATATTTCCTGAACGTAACTAAAATTATTAAGCAAAAATAATCAAATTAAGTAAATAAAAGGTAAATTGTGGTAACCTAATAAATTTTAGAAAAGTCCGGAAAAATATCAAAATAATAATTTATAAAGAATTAATGTCTATCACTACCAATGTATACAGTAATTAATTTATTTACACATAGCTTAACACAATGTTTTTCATGTCAGAAACCAGACGTACAAATAAAACTGATAAAATGATTAATTGATAGCACTCGGCCTCTCATTTTAAACCAATGCATATCCTTTAAGGCATTTGTCTTCTTTTAACAAGACTGAATAACATTGTAACAAATGGTTCAGACCGGATTTATTCGTTTATCAGATTGTTATCAAAAGAACCAGTCTATATTTAAAATTTGAGATTTTTTAAAAACAATTTAAAAATCCTTTGTTAAATGTGATGAATAAAATGTTTTGATTCAAAGTAATTTTCAAAGAAACAAATTAATTGAGAAAAGCAATCACATAAAACTGACAGAATTACTAATAGTTAGATAGTAATATACAGTAGTGATAAATAGACACAGTAGTGATATTTTTGAATTAATCAGCTTTAACCACAATTTAGTAACGAATGGGATTTTTGTAAAGAAATGAAAGCGTATCAAAGGATTTAAAATGTTTATAAAAATTTATTTAATTATTATTTTTAATTCTATGACAAAACAAATCATTTTTATCTAAACTTACGTTACTAAATATAAAATTTCCCAAACCATAAATATATTTTATAGAAACATCAAAATTTCAACAATCCATTTTTTGTTAAATCTGTAATGAAATATTTAAAAATTTTAGGTCGTGTCAACTGAGGACATTCATAAATACAATATAGTTCATTGATTAAAAAATAATGAAAAAAATTTCATGAATTTATTGAATAATTATAACAATCACACTCTAAGAAATTCCTTGAGTCACAGAGCTAATCTATAAAATGTTATATTTTTTTAAAAAACAAATTTATTATTTTATATGAAATACTTTTTGGCAGAGAGAAATTTTTAAAAAAACTACTATAAATTTCATTAGCTCAATATATTGTGATTTCTTAGATTAATTTTAAAATGTTATTTAGAAAATATTTTAAAGAAAAGGAATATACACTTGAAAATGCCTCATTAAAAATTAATAAGTTATATTCATATTTTCATAGCACTCAATATTGATGAAAGAGTCACAACTGTCCTATAATCCATCAAGCTAAATTTCGAATTATTTTTAAGACAAAGAAATGTTGCCAAGATGATATTTTGTTACGTCACGCGATGAAGTAAATACTAGGATTTCATATTTTAAAAATCTGTATAAATCTTATAAGTTTCTTGGTTGTAATAAGAACCGAAATCTGCCAAAAATCACCTAACACAGAATTTGACATTCTGGAATATACAGCATGAGTGCCATGAAAAAAAGTGTATAAAGTTACATATAATAATTTCACTTTAAATAACGTATAAATATTTTATTGATTTTGATGGTTATTATAAGTGCTTAAATGAAATTTATTTCAAATTCATTTAAAACTGATATCAGCTAAAACTTTTTAAAACTATTCTGATATCATTTAAAGCTATTTAAAATTTTCTTTCATATTTTCAATTTTAGTAACAGATAAGTCCTCATAATTACACTGAAATGTTGGTTTAACTCGATAATTAAATGTTTTAATTAAATGGCATGTTTAGAAGATTCTTATATAGTAATTTAATTATGTTGTGACAGTTATGGATGAAAAAGAGATTACCACTTGTGAAACCCAAGCTCTTAATTGTATATATTAGGCCAGAATTGCAAAATTGATGAATAAGTAGTGTTCTAGTATTTCGAAAATTTTCACAACAAAATATGCTTCATACCCACTTTCACTTTATCAAATTATTTATTAAATGGAAAATAGGTTTTCTAATTTCGATCAAATCTCGTTATTTAATGTAAAGTTACATATTTATATTTATTTAGTAACATTTAATAAAGAAATTAGTTTTCTCCTATTTTCTTATATATTGCTTATTAATGAATATGTATTAATTTCAAATATTTTTAGCTGTATATTTAATAGCATTTTTATGAGTTTTTGATATAGAAATGAGTATATAATTCGTTATGCACATAAAATAAGAAGAATTATTTTCTATTAAATCATATATTTCAAATATTTAAAAAAGCTTAAATTTTTTTAAATATGTAAATGAATTCAAACTTGTGTAATTTTTATAAACTTTTCTAGGTTTTTTTCAAAAATTATTATTAATTTTCAGAGTATTAAAATTAGACTAAAATTTGTAAAATTTTGAATGAGGCACAAATTTTAGTTTTTTAAAAACGTGTGTTTTATAAATTTGTGTATCAAGTAATTTTATTATATTACTTTCCTTAAATTTCATTTTTTACGAAATCAACTATGTATATTTTGTTCAAAGTGTTGTCAGAAAATACATCGAAATATTAAACTAAAAAAAATTATATATGTGCGTGTGTGATAACTTAACTTATGTCTAGAATAAACGAAAATTCCTTGAACTACTAGTAAAATATATCATCAAACAATCTAATTAAATATTTGAATGAGATATAGTATGACAAATGTTTTAAAATTATGTAATTCTTATGTTGGGAGTGGAAAGTTGAAACACACTCTAATTAAACAAATAAATAAAATAATTAATTAAAATTAATGTTAAGACAAAAATGATAGAAATTACGTATCAAATTTACCAGATATTATGTATAACTATAAATTATGTAATAGTTTCCGGTTCATCTCTTATAAATATATATTAAGTACAATTGAATAAGTGTTAGTCTAGAGTAGTTCCCTAAATCAAGCAAATACTATTTAAAGCACGATATTCTTAAGTCCTATAAAATTTTTGACGTTAGTTGGAACATGATTCACTATGGCTATATATATATATATATATATATATATATATATATATATATATATATATATATATATATATATATATATATATATATATATATATATATATATATATATATATATATATACATCTTTTTTAAGTATAGTATCATATCTTCCAAATTCTTTTAATTCCGATCATGATATATTTCAGTTAAGCAAAAGATGATGTATTTTACATTTATTATGGAAAATAAAAATTTTAATAGAAAAATTTATTAGCGTTTACTACCTTAAATAATTTACAAGATAAGAAAAATAACTTTTTTGCTTCCCAAAGAAATCCTCTTAGCCAAACAGTACAATAATTGACGTTTTTGCTTTCAAATTGTTTTTGACGATATTTAAATTGAGCGGAGGTATTTCCATATTTTTTGAAAAAATTGTAAAATTGAAACTTCAGAAAAAGGATATTAATATAAGTTTTTCACATTTATTCATATATATCATTTTTGATTATGATAGTGTACGTGTTAATGTAATGTTTGATATTATTTTAGGTTTTAATGAAATCTCACACTAAATATTTTAAAGAAAAATCTTTTTTTTTTTCTAAATTGACAAAACAAACTGCATATTACTTTAAATTCATTCAACATGTTAGAGTATAAATTAAATGATTTATACAAAATTGAGAGTTTTGCTTTATCTGAATACACTAGTGTCTGAAGATTAATTTTTTATCCATTGTTCTAGAATATTAACTTTCAGAAAAAGTGCGCGTAAATTTTTTTTGCTTATTTTCTGGCTACAACTTAATATTTTTTTCTTTGAACAGTATTAACTTGTAATTACATTTTTGCCATACATGTACAGTTCTTATGTTCTGTAAAAGTCTCCATAGAATGCCTGTTCTAAACTCTCTGCATATATACTGCGTACGTTTTAAAGGAATACATTATATGTCTTTCAGAATATATATTAAATGGTAAGGAATTTGAATGATATATCTCAGCTGTTTGGCTGCTTAGTACTAAGTTGTAAAAGTAGTCCTAAAGCTATAGAACCTAGTCCTGTTAGAGAGTGGTAGATACACTGTCAATCACAGGTGTCATTGAATCAAGGAAAATTGATGCCGCCTTACTTGCCTCTGAAAGCTGTATCTATCTAACCATATGGTAGTGGTAAGAAAGACTATTAAACTATTGAACAAAGAAAGGTGAGTTTTACGCGTTTGTCATGGCGGGGATTTAAGAGTTTTTCTCCCTCTCCACATGTAAATGGATTTGCCAGTGAAAATTTTTCCCGGAAATAATTTGTGCTTTGGATATTAAAATGCCTTATAAATGTAAATTGTTAAGGTTTTCACTATGCGTTGTTAAGAAGATATTCATTATTGTGAAGTCTTGAAAAGTATTTAAATAATCTTCTTTGAAGAACCTTAATTATTTTAAGCTATGAATTTTCTAAGACATTTCAACAATTTGTAAGATTTAAAGAATTGCTAAATAGTATCCCTATGTGTAATATTCTTGCATGAATTATAATTTTAACGAGACAAAACATCGAAGTTTTTTTAAACAAAATAGTGAACATGCTTAAAGAAAAAGGAATATCTTAAATTCAAACATGAAATGACATATCGTGGCCAAATGTGATTCACCTTAGGTTGACCTAAATAACGTGCATTTATTAAGAATATTTCAGAATTATCCTCGTAAATATATTGAAACTTAAGTTTGTTTAATATTTATTAAATCAAATTAAATAAAAAATTTAGTATAAAAATATATAAATGTTTCTTACATAGTTAAGAAAGTTAAGATAATGTAACTAAAAGATATAATTTTTTTTAACAGAAATTTATTTTTGTGTTTTTTAACAGAATTCTATTTTGTTTTGTGTAAAATAATTTCATTAAATTAAAAACATATTTTAATTACAAAAAAAATTAGTAAGAATTTTTTTAAATTTCAGAATTATATTAAATTTTTTGCACAATATAAATGCGAATTCACAAAACTTTCGAATTATACATAAAACTCTTGATTATATAACAAAAATCTCTAAAACATGGAATAGTTACATTGTATTTTAAGTTACTAATTTACTTTATATTGAATTTCTAAATATGGTAAATAACTTTCATAAATGAATTTCTTTGTTCAATAAGTGAAACAAAGGAATTCATTTCATTTATTGAATCTTAAGATAAAACCAATTGAAAGTCTCAGAAAATCTATTGCTTTCCTACAGTAATAACAAGATAAATAACTCTGGGTACAAAACAAAAGAAATTGGAAAAGTTTTCGAATAAAATTATGTTGGATTTCATGTGTACTTTGTCACTCGTAAGTGGATAGCAATGCTAGTGAAAGTTCGCTTCTAGATTTTGAGATGTCCACCTAATATATCCAAGCAAACTACATTGCATTTATACTGTCTCGCATACACTAGAAAAACATAAAATATTAGATAAGCAGTGGGTGGAAAGAGATAGAATAAAATACAGTTTATGTTACTATGCAGTATTTCCAGAAATAAAATCTTATTTTAAGAAATTAGATTTTCGTTACTTCTTAATATAAAGAAAAATGTTCACAATACGTTTACACCATATTTTTCAATAATATACTTTCAATAATTATAATGTTTTCAATAATATAAATTTTTAAAAATATTCTAAGCGGCTATTAAACAGAATGAAATAATTTTCTTCATAATTAATGGGTGCTACATGCATAACAATTTATTCAATGCTAAACATATAATTTTGTATAATAATTAACATAAAACATTAACGCATAGCAGTTTCTTATTCTTATATTTCGATTCAACTAACAATATTCGTATTTTTATTGACAAAATTATTAACTATATTGCAATTCAATTAACAATATTCTAATTCTTATTAACAATATTATTAATTGTACTATTCAATTAACAATGATCTAATTCTTATTAACAATAATGTTATTATACAATGTATTAATAATATTGCTATGTAATATTTTTCTTGTAAAACCTTACTCCGCATTTGAGTAAATTAAATAGTTCTCAAGATCATTATAGTTCATTAGCTTATTTAATAGAAAAGAAAAATGCAAAACTTTATAACTTTTTCCAAAATTATCTTCAAAAATATCAGGATTGTGTGAATAAAAATATTTTACGCAAAATAAGCGATGAAATATTTATTTAAATTGCTTAAAGAAATATATATATATTGCACGACGTAGTTTTCAAAAATGTCGTTAAGTAATCACAATATTCGTTGATTATTTCAATTATAAAATGCGCCATGTAATTTTAAACCCGTTTTCAATAATAATATAAATTGTACCTCGTATTCAGAAGGATCACCTTGCGATTTCTGAGACCTCAGTTTTTAAACAACAGTTTCATTTCATTTTAAATTAACTAACCATTACTTCATAGGTATATCCCCTTTTGAAGTAAAATTAATGTTTTGTATAATTAAGAAATAAATATTAATATTACAATAATTTATTAAAATTTAGATTTTTGAGATGATTGACAATAGTTAATTTTTTAAAGCTTAAATCTTATATTTCAAATATTAGATTTAAAATTTAGAAATTAAGTATTGCAAAAAACTTTTGTACTGAATTTTCCACTGTATGAAATGCAATGCAGAGCATTCACTTCTCACAAAACTTTCTTCAGAAACCGACAACATTTATCGTTTGAACTGAATAAAACTTCACAAAAGTTTTTCAAATAAAGATACTTCAGCTGATTAAAATTTCTATTCGGAGGACTAGCTTTATCAGAAAATGATGGGAAATCAACTGGTGTTAATTACGTAATATCTTTTTTATCACATACATAAGTTACATCGTTATCTTTGAACAAATAATGTTTATAGTAACATATGTGTAAGTCTGAACTGCAAAAGTGATTTACACGGTCTGTTAACTGCACCTTTAACAGCAAATAACTTGAAATTACTTTTTAATGTTAAATATAAAGTTTTAAGTAGCTTTTGCGATTTTCAAATGATTCATTGAACTGGAATTAAACATATGAATGAATTTGTGTTCTAACAACGAAAATTTGTAATTGTCTTTCCTTTAATTAAATATTTACTACGCTTGTTTAATGCAATACATTACTATATTCGACCATTGATCTTGAGAATTATAACATGAAAAACAATAGAAATGTTTGCTAAATATATCAATAATGTAATGAGTTAAATAATACAAGTGGAAAATTTGTTTGAATAACAATTAAAATGGACACAGGAAGCAGAAGTAAAAGAGCTGAACTTAAATATTTTTGTAGATAAATCATGGCAGAAATAAAAATAATCAATGAATCATAAAAAAAGAAATGGATTACGTATTTATC
Organism: Latrodectus elegans; assembly: GCA_030067965.1. Lineage (NCBI taxonomy): Eukaryota > Metazoa > Arthropoda > Arachnida > Araneae > Theridiidae > Latrodectus > Latrodectus elegans. Next base: position 32,583,794 of record CM057816.1, read on the forward strand.
TACTTATAAAATGTTTCCTAATTAGAATTGAATTTCATCCTGATTTCCATTTTAATAGTTATATACCAAAGAATATTTGCTTAAGCAATTTGAAATATTAAATTCCTGACTAAACATCACATAATTAATGGTGATTATTTTTATTATGTAATGTGAGTTTCAAAGATCATTAATATAATTCTTATAAAATTTTTGTTTCAGGTTCTTTTCTATTATTGGAAAGTACTTCCTTTCAGCCATACTCCTCCTGGTGCATATTTTGAAAAACATTTGTTCCAAAACTATACTCCGCAATTAAAAAATTATATAAAATTACACACACAGGAAATATTTTGTATACTAACAGATATAAGTTTCTTCTCTATATTATTCAAGAATTTTCCTAATATGTTCATAAAGGATTAAATCATTAGCTCAATATTTAGGACAATATCAAGGCACTATATTTTCTCAAAAACGTTTTAATCTAAACTAAACTAAGCTCTATGCTTCGCGACAGCCCTATGGGACTAAGACCTACTGTGTCTAGTACTGTTTTCTATACCGAGGGCACTGGGGTAAGACGAATATGTTCCGGTCAAGTGGTCAGCCTTATAAGAAACTTCCGGTGTTCACTTCCCATGTATAATTGATACTCAATTTTATCAACTCACTGAATTGAATAAAGGGCAGAGCTGACTTTTGTTAGTCTGAGGATCGTATTTAGGACTTGTACTTTTGAATCGAAAAGTATATTTTTCTTCTTGTTTTAATTTTTGTCATTATTTTTGTATTTGTTTTTGGTAAAATCATTCATTATGAAAGTTTAAGGGAATTATTTAATAAAACACTTTTATTATTGATTTAATAATAACCCCAATATGTTATTCATAAGGAAATGTTAATTAATCTTGTGTAAATTACAATTTTAAACTGTAAATATATATATATGACATGTTTCAAGGGCTTGTAGTTTTACATCTTTGCATCATATGGTAACTATGGTAATCTTTGCACCATATGGTATTTTAACTATTTTAAAAATAACGAAAGGTTGTATAGCTTATATACATATTTTATTGATTTATAATGGTATGATTTAATTTTTATTTTACTCAGTTATATTTTTTATTTACAATTGAGTTATAATGGTATGATTTAATTTTTATTTTACTCAGTTATATTTTTTATTTACAATTTAAGGCAATACTGGTTCTAAATTATGACTAGTATTGCAATCAATGTTAGTTACGTAATTGTAAACATGAGCTCCCTTAAGTACTAATATTAATACTAAAATAATTCCATGCTAAAGTATAATTATTTTAATGATCTCCTATATTATTATCTGTACTATTATCCTATATTCTATCTAAAGTATAATTATTTTGATGATTATAATGATCTTCATGCTAAAGTATATTATTACCATTATTATATTTACCAAAGTACGAATATACAAACCATTATTATTTTGAAAATATTAGTGCAAACATTAGCATAAAAATTCTGAAAAGGATTTAATTATTGTTCCTATCTTCATTTGTGAAACGATAAGTGCTTGCTATTAAAAATACATTCTGATTTTTATGTATAAATCTAAATTTTAAATGAAACTTTTGAAACCAAATAGCTAACACATAAGTGTATAAAATATTATTTTATATTAAAATCATTTTATTTGCTTAGAAAGATATTAACTAATAGAAATGATAAACATGTTTTTAAAAAAAATTTTGTGTTCTTATATCAGTAAGCAAAACTTTATTAAAAATCATTATTTTGTAATTAAAATACATAAGCTATTTCTTTAATATCAGATATTTTATAAAATACGCTGCTGGTGTTTTAGCTTATTTACTTGAAATAACTGGTTTTTAGGTGTTAAAATATTTATATAGCAAGTTAAAGAATCGGAATCATAATAATTTATGTTGCCTTGAGGTTAAACTCTTTACTTTCTAATAAAAATTTAAATATCATCATAAATTCATTTCATTTAAAAGAATATTTTACACATTGAATATATTCAATACTTTTACATTTATTACATTGTTAATTTATTAAAATAATATTAATCTCAATAAAACTAAATTTTATCCATATAGATAAAAAAGATCAAATTAACTATTTATGCGTAAATGCTATACAGACCTATTTCACATTTTAAGACTTCAATTCGATATTTCTTTCATTAAAGAGATACTATATATTAGTGTTGAAAAAGTTTTCTTGTCAGCATCAAATGTAATGATATTTCTTGAAAAAGTTTGCTTTTAAAGCATTTACTCTTCGAGTTTTCTTAAAAAATTCAAATGCATCAATTAAAAATACACTGAAATCTAAATACATCTAAAACCATATTCTTTTACATATTATAATTTAATTTATAACCAAACATATTTACATTTCTCTGACGACGAATTGGTTACATAACATTATTTACAGTCAAACATTACTTGTTTGTATCTTGACATCCTTTGAAGATGATGACTGATTTTATTTTTTGTTTTGATCTGAGCTTAATGGTGCGGAGATTCTCTTCAAGCTATTTATCTACCCCGATGGTTGAGTGGGAAATAACATATGATTGAGAGAACAATTTTTGGTATTTCGATACAATAACTTTCTTAAACTCTTTACACAGTTTTGAAATTACAAATGATTTTTACATAAAAATTAATGTACCTTATTTAGAAAAGCAATATATTCAAGGAATCCGAAATTACTATTAATAAGGTAATTTTGTAATAAAATTTATAAACAGAATTGTCTGGTTTTAAACCAATATTGCTTTGTAAAAATAACTTAATGTTTAAAAGTTTTAATGAGCTGAGTTAATATTTCTATCTATATAGATGAGTAATTCTTCTATAATATGAAAAAAAAACTTGATTTTTAAAGTATTATAAAATTTTATAGTTTATATTACACTTTATATCATGTAGCTACTAAAATATTAAATAAAAATAAATTTCCTATATTTAAGGACATTAGTACTATAATATAGTGCATTTGGCACACATGCCGTATTATCCAGTATACCAAACTCTGAGTTTGGAGATTTTTTTAGCAGATTTTCTCGTTTATCTTGTAACCTGGTTTTCATAGTGTCATATAAATGGAGACCAATAAGTTTAGTTTGGTAACACTAGTATTTATGTCAATACGAAGCGTCACAATACGTCACCATGGCAACATATTTTCATCACTAAGAAGTTCAAAATTCGGTATGTTGGATTATACTGCATCTGAGCTGAGTAACTAATCCTCATTTATGTATAAGGAATTTGTAGCGAAATGGTGAAGAATGGAATAAATAGTTAAGGAACTTGTCACGTAATCAATAATAAATTGACTTATTGTCACATGAGATAATTGAAGAGGAAAAGCTGAATGCAGAGAATCATTTTGCCACTTAGAAACATGATGAATTATCTTTCGTATTTGTGTTGGATCTTTCAGTAGATGAACTACGTTTAACGTGAAGTTATATATTGTAGTTACATATTTTACTTTTTCCTGCTATTTTGGTAAGCAAGTTTTTGAATTATAAAGAAAATTATTATACAATTGCAGGAGTGCTAATTAAACAATAATAAATGTATATAAAGTTCAAAAATTATAATTTTGAGGCATAATATCGATAAAAATTATAAATATTGTGAGCAGTATTTGAAAAATAATTTGAGAATGTTAATGGAAAAAATTGTATCTGAAATTTAAAATAAATTATATGCGTTATTTTCCTGATTTTGCAAATGATTTATTTTCCAAGTGTACTTGAAAATAATATTTCCCTCATAGATAGAAATTTTTTTTTTCGTATTATTGAATTATATTCTAATTTCTTATCTATAAGAAAATTTGCAGTTGAAAATTTTAAAATCGTGTATACCTCATATACACTTTTTTCTTTGTGATATAGTTTTTCTATAATTTCAAACTTTAGTGATATATTTATAATGTAAATATGCATTCCGTAAGTTTAGTAAAATAATTTTCTAAAAACAGCTACGTTCCTGTTAAAATTCTATGAATAAAATAATTTTTGTATCTCACTCTAATTAAAGATTGCTTAATTGCTTTTCATAAATTTATTTTCTGCCATAAAATTTAAAAAATATATAACATAAACCAAATAAAATATGGATTTCAATATTTTATTATTGTAATTTTTTTTAAATAATTTTTGTTTCTTTTGAATTATTATTATTGTAACATTTAATTTCTATTAATGTAAATAGTTTTAAGCATTTGAAAAAGATTTTTTTAAATATTAAATACGATTCTAATCCAAGACTGGAATCTTATCTAATATTGAAAAGATTTTGGATTGAAAAGTAGATTTGGTTTCTAATCCAAACCTTATTCTGTAAGCTCAAAACGGTGTGGGGTGTACACTGGCTGCAAAGATCATGTACATATTTAACCAAAACTTGTTTTAGGTTCCTGGTATGAAGGCACCCATGACATGATGGCTGTGCAGATATACCTAACTAATGTCGAAAGGACACTCAATATAATATGTTAGACTTCGTACTGATGGATGAATGGAACCAGGGTTATAATGTCCCAAGCGGGCCACTTGAGAAATTAGTCTCATCTCGTTGTTTGACTTCCACATGTACAGGGAAGCTATATATACAGGTGGTGACCGTAATACTCCTTCTAGTCTTACGGTCAACTTATATATGATAAAAATATTAAAAATAAAAGTAATAAAATAAAGGATTGGTTAAACCTACTGGTGTTAATCAATCAATCTGTTAAAATTTTCCAAAGGAACAAAATCCCGACACACAGAAGAGCACCAAGCAAACTTGCTGATGGGGGAAGTGCCACTAGGTTCTCCCCCCTCAATATAGCATGGATTGATGCCATTATGTACAACATAGGGATTACATTTATTGAGTCTGAAATTCTCACGAAAACTCAAGCGCCGAGGCAATGAAAAAAGCTGAAGAGCAGGTGAAGACTGCTAGATGGTGGAAGAAACCAAATGATTTAGTTTTGAGATTTCAACCCCCTTTCCTCGATACCACTAATACCAAGAAGCCCATACCCATTGAGTGCCATCTACCTGGGATTCTTGCTCAGGCTAATAAATGTTATATGATAGCCGTTGTAAAAAATGGATTTTAAACCATCTAACTTAACAAATATGATGTTAACTTCACAAACTGGAGATCCTTACAGTGACGGAATTCCTTGTAGAAAACCAACTGTCGGAGCTTTGTCTTTAACTTAATATTTAGAGAACTGATTCTCTTTGTGACGGCTTTACAACAGAGGAATGGATTAAATAATCTTCATAGTAGCAATCGTTTACTTAGGAGTGAAGAACGTTGATTTCTGACTCCCAGTGAACTTCCTAAATTGGTAAAAGTGGCCTTCAAAACGAACAATATTCATGCAGGATCCTACCATAATTCTGAAACGGCTGAATAGGCTCAACCCGGAGTTGTAGTCTTTAGAATGACAAGATCGGAAGAAATCTGTGGGAACTCATTCTATTAGATAGATCTTCGAAGTTAATATTTAACCCAAAGGAGCTATCTATAAGGCTAATTATAGTGCATATGCTAGTTTGGAGTGGGGAATTTTTAAAATTTTCCGGGACCGAGAAACGTTAAGGGGATGCAACTTATTGAAGTGATGGAAGTAGTACTAGAAGATCAGGCTATTTCCTCTTGTAAATAAATCTTCTCCGATTTCTAGTAAGGAAAGTGTATCACCTAGCAATGAAGAACTGGATTTAGATACTGGTTCTGACACAACCATATATACTTTCTCTCCTATATCTGAGAGTTCATTAAAAAAGTCTCTGCAGGAAATACAATTGACACTCCTACTTGTATTCACATGAGGAGCAGTGCCTCTTCTCAGTTTGTTTGATAACATTAATGGTAAGCTGGATCAAAGTATAACAAAACAAATTTCATCATAGTCGATAAACGTTAGCTATTCTTTCCAAGAAGATAACTAGAAGGGAAGTTGACATTGTATTAATTCAGAAGCCTCATACCTATAAAGGTTCTGTTTTTGACCTATTTGTTCAAGTTTTAAGATCTTTTATATAAAAGTTATTTGAGACCAAGAGTTTGTATTGCTGGTAGTCAGAAACTAAATGACCTTATCATGATTAATTACTTAAATAAAAATAATGTTGCTGTGTAAAATTGTTTTATTTATTGCAAGGCATTAAAGTTTAAATTACCTTTAAGTTTTCATATCTTCCTTAGATACACATTCAATGTTAAAATTGTCAGTCTTTTAGGTCATAGAAATTTGAGCAAGAAACTCATCATAAGATGTAATGCAAATGCACACCATATGGGGAAGTAATGATTGTAACAAAAGTGATGAGGTTATTTAAGAATATATATTTTGTGTTAAAATTTATTAATCTTTCATAAAAATAATGAACCTACTTTTATTACTGCAAATAGAAAAGGAGTTATTAGCCTAGCTGATGTAAAAATAAACGTTGAACTTACTGATTATTGGAAATCGTATGAGGAATAAGCTGATACTTTTTTGTTTTAGGTTCAAACCGACTAGATATGGTAACTAGGAACTAAAAGAACACCAAATCGATTTCCTAAATAGAAGACATAGAATTCATAATCGAGGAATGTGATTTTCGTAAGTTATCTTCGGTAGCAGATTCGGATTTGGTCGTTGATCAATTGCAATTTGCATTCTTCAAGCACTCTATTAAAATTCTATTTTCAGTAATACTTGCTAATCCAGATTAATTCCATGGTGATCTAATATGTTAAACAAATTAGGAAGACAATGTATTTATCTTTTTAATAAATAAAACACAAGAGGTGTTTTGAATATATTGCACTTTTTAATACAGCAAACACAAGTGGTAGAAATATAAACTGGCACGGATCACTCATAATAAATCTATCACAGGAGTTCAAAAATGAATTATTTGTAAAATTACTGTATTCATATTAAGATCGTTTCTGCAATATTTGTTAAAATGATGTCTAAAGACTGGAACCGCTTCCTTAACCCCCTTAAAATACCGAATGTTAAGTTTCCAGAATCTAGAAGGGAGATCCTGGCTGAATTGTTCCGAGTTCACTTTCCAAATTACTAAAATAATTTGAATTTCTACCTGTACATTTTCTACATCAAATTGTGGTAGAAGTAAATGGGAGGCTGACAAAAAATCATCATTTATGATAGAACAGTAAGAGCAATTATTTGCTTTAAACCTTATAAATCACCAGGAATGGTTAGTATTGTCGTGAATCTAGGTATTGAAGGGGTTCGGTGCATTACCTCAATTCTCAATAAGATTTTCATGCATGCATAGACTTTCATACACCTATTTTTCGGAGGCATACAAACGTAATTTTTAATTTAAAATAGGAAAAATAAAAACTTAAGGATCCAAATTTTAAGTAACAAACTTTAAGGATCCAAACTTAAACTTTTTTATCCAAACTTTAAGGATGTTATGAATTATAAGCAAAAACTGATCAACATGTATTCCAATTTCATAGCTAGAAATGCTTCAATTGAAGAAAATAACCGATAATTCCCAAAAATGATTGGTATTTCACACACAAGGATTATTTTTTGTATATAATATTTACCAATCATCACATAATGTTTTATCTATGAAAGTATATACAATAATATTTCAAGGAAAATATTCATAACTATTGAAGTTTTAATAATCAGCTGATACGTTAAAATTTCTTTCCATTACTGTCTTTTTTCTCGGATTAGAAGAATTAAAAATGTTTTATTTTTTTGTAAGTGTATAAATATATTTTGTGACTAACATAAATACTGATTTCAAATTATTCAGGTATTTTCAGAGTTTTTTTTCTAACAATCTAACTATTTTCTTAATTTATACTGAGAAAGAAATGAATTACAAAGTTTAAATACTACAAGTGTGAAACTTTTGTGATGTTATTAATTTGTTACTAACCAATACACACAAATGGCAACAATGAAATGCGAAGTAATGAAAAGAATTCGAAATTGCTTTTTCGCTTTCCTATTAATCTTAAAAATTTCATTTACTATGAACCACTAGAAATCCTGTTATTTGTTGTACTCGCTTTCTTGAAAATAGCAACAAATGTGGTAAGTGAATGTTATATGAAATTGCTTGAGATCTTTTACTTTGAAGTATAGGAACGAAAATATTGAAATTTATTAGATTGGAAGTAATTTCGAAAGTAATTTCTTGGTTTTAGACAAAGAAAGAAATACCTAAGGCTTAAAGGAAATATATTTAACCTTTGTCGCTGCAATAAAGAAAATACAATAATATTTTAACGACTATAAAATTCCGGCGAACTTTTAGGAATAAATACAAGAATCAGAACATATTTTGCTTATGTAATATCTAAATATGCTTATCTTATCGAAAATGTTAATTAACTTAGAATTTGATGTAATCAAAACTTAATTATTTTGATTATTTTAAAAAAAGTATTAAAATTTTGAAAAAAAAAAAAAAAAATCTGGGGTCTAATTTTTGTTAAAATAATTGTTACTTTCTTTAACAATACTTTACTTTTTTAACTGTTTGTTTAAATATCAGTGTGAATGACAAAATATTTGCATACATGTATGTGCTTTTTTTAAGGAAATATAAACTTGGTAAAATAGTATGATGACCTGTAGAAGAAAAATATTGTTTTTTTTTAGCAATAAACAATCCGAAAAAATTTAACAATATTGAATCTCTTTTGAAAATGATTTTTAAAGTTTATGTTTCTTAATGACTTGTTTTTAACGGCTGAAAATCTGTGAAGAAAAGTTATTACTAAATTACTTATTATGATATTCAAAATGCACTACTTTGTCATAATATTATATTTATTCCCACTTTTAACAGCAAAAATAAAATTTCCTTTTTTTGTAATTTATACTCTTTCTTCTCTAGTGATAAGAGTATCACGATTTTGAAAGAAATCTTATTTAATATTTATATTTATATAAACAAAATATTCACCTTTTAAAATCAAAATCCCTCAAAATCCAAGGAAGATTAAATATATTGTTCGATTCGTTTGAGAAAATTATCCAATAACTCATTCCTTTGAAAATAAGACGCATAAACTAATTCTGCTTTTCAGAAAATTGAAAATTTAAGAGTTTGATTAATGAAAAGCTGAAACTTTGACACGCGAAATAAATTTGAGCTATTATAAAATGTCACTTTTGCAAACTTTGGTTTCATAGATAAATTAGGTTTTTTGAGGTCCAATATAATGAACAGCCACAATGAAATTGCAAAAAAAGATTTTTGGAGCTTGTACTCTTGTAAATGTTAATAAAATTAAAATACTTGCAATTATTTCAAAAACATTTTTTGAATTAATTAATATTACATTATGTCTCAGATAATTTTATCCAAACACCATATGCATTCATATTTAAGAATTAAAATATAAGATTTTTTTAACCATATTATATTTTGATAATAAAACTATAAAAAAAATCATTTATTAAAATCTGTTTTCTTTAAAAACCTCTACGCCAAAAATAAAAGCATTAAAATTAAAAAAAGTAGAGGAATTCCTTACAAAGCCATATTTTCTGTAATTATATTTCCTTAAATTATTGATACACATACTTTAAGCAATTTATTTTTATTGGAAAATATTATATTTCTGATTTCATGTTGAATGGAAAATTATAAATTATATAATTCTTTTCTTAAAATAAACCTATGTAAAATAAAGAGTTACTAAATTTTCTAATTATCTAAATGAAATACTCTCTAAGCTGCTTAACAAAATAAATTTCAATTACTATAAATTTAGGTCAAATAATCTGCCTTACATATAAATAATTCTAAATAAAAGAAGTGTATGATATTGTTATATTCATATTTATAATAAGTTATGGGATGATTTTTAAAATACAGCTATCATACATTTCATTTCAAACATTCAATGCAGGAATATTAGAATAAAGAATTTTAGATGCAAACTGTAATCTTAAATTGTAATTTAGTAAGCTTAGTGCCATATAATTTTATAATTCATTAAAATATTCCTAAAATATTATGTGCCAATCCATAAAAGTAGTTAATCATCACTAAATGTAATATTGTTTTGTTTAACAATTGAAATTATCAAATAAATTTTTTTTAAATAAGAAAATAATGAAGTACTTGCCTGATAAAAAATACATTTTTCTAGATCATCAGGTTGGATTTTTACTTGCCAAACTCTTAATCGAAATTCTTTGTGTTTTAATGGACTAGAGTGTAATTGACACTTGAAAAAGGATCACAGTTTTCTTTTCCATAAAATTATTTAGTTTTCGATTGTCGTCGTAATAAATTGTCGAACAGTCTTGTTAAATTTTTTCTTTGGAGGACATGTTTCATGTTTGGATCAGTTTCAGCGCTGTAAAATTTCTTTCATTAAAATTTCAGCGATCAAAAGTAGGATTTCAGATTTATAAATGCAGTGATTGGACCATTGTGATTCGGAGAGGAGAGTTAGCAATATTTCTTTTTTAAAAAAAGTAGTTTCCTGAGTTCAAAAAGTTGTTCTGTACTGGCGGGATACTCTTTTCACATTTGATTTCAAAAGATGGTCATAGAGTAATAAAAAAATCAATTCCAGTTATTATTTAATCACAATAATTCAAACAAAATGGAAGTAGTCGTCCATTTCATTTTCAAAGTAAATTTTAATGTTAATTCTACTTTCAAATAGTGTCTTTCCTCATAAAGAAAAACATCAGAGAAGTGTTTTGTGCAACTCAAAAATTATATCTGATCTCTTAATGATAGCATTTACTTTGCACTGATGATCAATCATTTTATTAAAATATTCATTCAAATATTCGGTTGCAAAATAAAGCCGTAAAAATTCAGCTTTGAGTGATTGAACTATATATGTGTATGTATTTTATATTTTTATATGCATAAATAAAATACAAATATTTATATATACATGTATATATACATGTATACATATATATATATATATATATATATATATATATATATATATATATATATATATATATATATATATATATATATATATATATATATATATTTGATATTGTTGCATTACAATTTTACTGATTAAGTTTCACGGGAATTTCTAGTTCATGTAAAAAAAATTTGAGCAGTTATTTTTGTTTTATCTTTATGAGGTTATGATTTGAAGATCAAGCAAATTTTACTATGAAAGTTTGTTTTATATTCTTTTTATAATTTTACTCCACAATTATATTGTTTCGTGGTTTTTATTCTTATTTTTGTTTCTGTATAATCTCTTTTTCCTTTCCTCAGCTAATACTTTGTTTTTAATTAATTAATTTAACATACATACTAGGCGGCCAACTTGTCTAGTGGTCATCGTTTCTGACTACGGATAGAGAGGTCCCGGGATCGAATATCGGCTCAGGCATGGATGTACTTTCTCTCTCTATCCTGCCTTTGTCCTTTCCTTGTGTGTGAATGAGGTGTGAATGGTTGCCTACCCTATAAATGTCTCCCTATGGCATGTGTGTGTACTGAAGAAGTCGGACTCCACATCAAATACGGTTCTGTTGGAAAAGTAGAGCAGTGCACCGCAATTTGCCAGCCTAGCTGGCACACGAGAACAACAATATATATACTTTTAATGTTGTAAAACTAGACTTTGAATTTTCTGTTATTGCAACTTCTTATGCGTGTCTTTTGTTCAGCTAATTCTAATTTATTGTATTTAACCACCGCGAATTTTACTCCCTTCCAATTCATTTTCCTAAGCGTCTTTTGTGCTATCAGGATATTGGAGAACTATCTGCATAAACATGATGCGTTAGTCTCTCAATATTCGATGACATTTCTTATAAGTGTATGTTGTTATATTGCCAATTTTTTGCTTGAAGTGTATTGAAGTATATATCATTTTTTTCAAATTAGTAGTATCATACTCCCAACACTGCAGTATTTATGAGTCATTGGCAATTCCCTATATAAACATCAGCACGAATTGTCGAATTTTCTGCAGATTCTTCTGTCAATGATACAGCAGTGTTTAGAGGTTACCATATCATGGTCCTATTTATTTATAATCGTAACAATTAAAGTAAGATATATAAGTAGTAAAGGATATTGAAATTTTCTTTAAATTAAAAGAAAAGTTTATTTCATTTTTACAGCTTTTATAGATGCTTGAATATTGTTAAACGTTTTAAGATGTTTACTTTTTTATAGAGTTAATAAATTGTTTTTCAAACTTTCCCTTTTTAATTTTTTTATCTGTTGTTTATTTTCTTGTAACTGATATTAAGGTAATTTTATTTCCTTCACTAAAATATTTTTCCTTCTCAACACTCTTTCGTCCAATTTACAGTTTCCTGTTTCCATTTTTTCCAATAACTGCTATGAATTCTTTGTTTCTTCTGACATTCATTTGTGTCACCATATAACTTTCATTTCTATGTAAATATTTTATATAGGATGCAATTTATTGTTTTTTTAAGTTCAGAGATTGAGAAAAAAAATTCAAAGTGTAGATTTAATAAGTTTAACAAAATAAATAAACTTTAGTTATCCAAAATTTAAATTTACCTCATGAAATTCTTTTGGTTGGAGAAAATATAAGAAAAATATACTTAAACTATACGTAAACAATCAACTGTACCTTGTGAATATTACAGTAGAAAAGACATTTGTGCAGACTGGATATCATTTGTATTTCTCAGAAAGAGACTCGTATATTTAGGTTTTGAGAAAATCTATGAGAAAGAGAAAGATATATGTAGAGAGAGAAAGAGAGAGAGAGGGGGGGGGAAAGAGAGAGAGGGGGGGAAAGAGAGAGAGAGGGGGAAAAGAGTGAGGGGGAAAGAAAGAGAGAGAGAGGGAAAGAAAGAAAGAGAGAGAGAGGGGGAGAAAGAAAGAAAGAGAGAGGGGGGAGAAAGAAAGAGAGAGAGGGGGGAAAGAAAGAAAGAGAGAGAGGGGGGAAGAAAGAAAGAGAGAGAGGGGGGGAAGAAAGAAAGAGAGAGGGGGGTGGGAAGAAAGAAAGAGAGAGAGGGGTGGGAAGAAAGAAAGAGAGAGAGGGGTGGGAAGAAAGAAAGAGAGAGAGGGGTGGGAAGAAAGAAAGAGAGAGAGATGGAAAGAAAGAAAGAGAGAGAGAGAGATGGAAAGAAAGAAAGAGAGAGAGAGAGATGGAAAGAAAGAAAGAGAGAGAGAGATGGAAAGAAAGAAAGAGAGAGATGGAAAGAAAGAAAGAGAGAGAGAGATGGAAAAAAAGAAAGAAAGAGAGAGAGAGAACTGTAGTTTGTTTCTGGTGAAAATTCTAAAATTGTTATAATATGATCCAAAAAAGCTGCAAAATGGTCTAAACTACATTGCATATTTCATTTGCGAAATGAATAATTATGCATGAAATTTGGATACATTATCTATTGTCTTGTCTTAGAATGCTATAAGCTGTGGGTTTCTAGATGAAATTCATTTTATTTAATTTCATCAATTCTGAAAGCAAAACCTTCTAAATTTATTACTTATAACACTTCATCACAATGCATTTAAGGAATTTTATTATAATTTTAAATTTCCTAGAAAAAATTTCATCATTTTATTTTAAAAATAGAAGGTTAATCAAATAAAATGACGCATATTATTTTTTGAAAATATAATAAAGGTTTTTAAAAGTATTATCAAAGAAAAAATTCTTTCCTCTAAAATTTTTAAACTTAATAGTTAAAATTGGAGAAATTTTATATTATCAATTACAAATTTTAAAATATTAATTAATTTTTTAATGGATATATTTACTTTTTCTTCAATATCTTGTATTTTATAATTTATTTGAATATTATATTTTTGAAAATTAAAATATATTTCTTTTATTATTATGAAACGGAGTTGATTTTTTACATGAATGATTATGAAAACATTTGACTTTTGTTAACAATTTTAAAATAATATACAATAAATGCACTTTTATTCATAATAAATAGATTATTTTCTAAATATTTTAACGAAAAATATTTTTCATACATGTATAACTAAAACATTAGGGAGACTTTAATTTAAAATTTTAAAAATAATTTTTATAATCAGCAACAATAAGAACTATTATTTTGAAAATCAATATATTTTCAAATATATTAAAATTGTAAATAAAGCTGATTGTGTTTTTTATTTAATATTTTAATGATTAAATGAATAGAGTAAACAAATATCGTATTTTTTATGCTTATGTTAAAGAATAGAAACTAAATTAAATTGTTTTTAAACTTGTATTGGATAATTTATGAATGAACGTGATAAAAAATCATTTTAAGGAAAGTTTTGTGATATCATCTTTTGATAAAAATCATATGATTTTCAATAAGTAATTTAATTTGTTATAGAAAATTCAGGACTTATAATATATATTAAAATCACTAAAACGTATATAGTTTATCCCTAAGAGTTTTATAACTAAACAGTGAATTATTTAACGTTAATAAATCACTAATAAACCAATAAATAAATTTAAAGCTTTGTTTGATTTATATGCAATATTTAATTTGAAAATATTTTTCTACATCAAAATCTAAGGTAAATTCTTGTTTCAAACAGCATTAAGATGTCTTGATAATGGTGCTATTTGGTGGTGTCTAATTGACTGAGAATATATATCAAGCTATAAATTATGTCATATTGATTTTACAATGTATTCTGATAGATGTTTTTTTAAAGTAATACTATCGAGCAACCTCATTTTACCAATAAATATTATATGTTTGACATACTTGTTCAAATAGTTTAGAGGATACATACGCAGTTTGATATTAAGCGATTGTAAAATTTTCACAATAAGAATTCAAAAAAGTATAATAATTAATCAAAATTTGAAAAGTTTCATTTTTATACAAGATGTAGAGACCTACATAAAATACATGACGAAATTTCTGATAATTTTTTATTCAAAATCTATTAACTCCTGTACTTGCTGGTGCAGGTGAGTCCTTTATTATGCTTTTAGGTTAATGGGTTTGGAATACAAGCCTATCCACAAACGCATTGATAATTTGAACCCTGTTTAAGGGACGAAGTCACAACTGAACTGCAGTCTTCCTCTCCATATTATTACCTCGTTAGTTGGAGGAATTTGGACGTCATAAGTTAACGTAGATTCGTCCTAAATCCATGGTACTAAAGGCGGCGAGAAGGAATGTGGCCAAAATCTCGAATGCTGCTCATGGTTGTCGTAGTGCAAAAAAGACATTACCAAACCCTGTGAGAAAGATATGTATATTTTATTGCACTTTAAATTTAAGAGCTTCATTTTTTTCTTTTCAAACTAAGCTGTAATATTGTAAAGGAAAGGATGTAATAAAAATTGGCACAATGAGGCAAGTGCAATAAAGGAATAAATTCTTTCTTTCAGAATAGAGGAATGATCTTGAGAAAATTGCAAGGAAAGTTTATGTTTTATTTGTAAATCTGACCAGTCAGGATTAAGGGGGAGAGATTTCAGACCCATAGAAGTGTAGGAAGTAGTATGGAACTTTGGAAAACCAAGGGAGCAAAGAGGAGGAGCTAAGACAAGAATTAAAAACAGCATCTAAAAAGGAAGAAGACACACAGAAGCCCCAGAGAAGCCTGACATAGAAAAGGAGTCCACAATTGAGGATTGGTGTCTCACTGAGTATAATAAGAAGCTAAAAAGATGTTAGTAGTAAACGTAGTATAACTGCCCTGTCCAGTAGGAGCCCTGCCTCGACTTTCCTGAATGAAGCTGCAGATATCCGATAAAGAGACGAGCATAAGAAGAGATGATAAACCCTGAGGAGAGATAGCAAAGAAAAGGGGAAAAGCTCATGAGCAATGAGCAAGCCAAGCAAGATCCTGAGCCGGTAATGTCATATGAGAGACACCACACTGCTACTTCTAAAAGGGGTGAGTCTGATCTCTTTTTCTTTATCCACCTGTTCACACTCAGTTATGATATATTAATGTGTAATTATCATAAAACAAATAATAATGTTAGAATTTCAATTATTTAATCCAGAATGTGTTAACTATAAATGTAACTTCCTCTTGTAATTAAGTTACTAAAATAAATTATTAAGTTTTGTTTTATTTTTGCTTTGAATTTTATCTCTGTCATTCAATTATCATTAAAAACGAATCTGGGTTTCCTCGAAATTTTTCTAAAAATTTCCAAACCTCACCACAACAATGGTAAGCAGGCTTCACTTTGTTGATCTTATGGGAAGTTTCATGAAGCAACTGTGTCCTTGGGATTTCATCAACTAAAATCCGATAATTCTAAGAGAACATGGAAAAATTATTTTCTAACTGTTTTTCAAGTAAAAACCTTGAAAAAACGAAACTCTTACTAAGCTATTAAAAATAGCGCTGCGAATATATTTTAATTTTAATTCTTCAAGAAACGATGATTTTACAAATAAATTTAGTTTGCAATTAAACTAAAAAAATAAATTTTAAATAACACAGCAACTGTTATGTGAAAGAGTTCAAAAGCGTTAGTGATACAAGCTAAAGAGAAATGCTGACTTTAGCTGAAATAAAATTTGTCCAAAGTAAATATTTAATGATTGCTCTTGAGCTGTAGTAATATGTAAAGCCATACCACATTGATTGAAGATTTTGATGATCCCATGAAAGATATTCATAAAATTTATTACTAACGCTTAGAGTTACATGTTGAAATAGTAGGATCGTTATAAAATGCTATATCCTAAACCCTTTTAAAATATACTTATGTAAATGAGAAAACGTTACAAAAAAACCTGCTACAACCAGTTATTCTCTCGCATATATTTTGTATGCACATGCATTGAAAGAATTTTGGTAATGAAAATTAGGTTCATATGTTTGTAAAATATATCATAATACATTGATTATTTTTACATCATCAAGAAAATTTCTGGATTATAATGATTTGCTAGCTGTTATTATTAGCCTGAATATATATATATATTTATATATATATATATATATATATATATATATATATATATATATATATATATATATATATATATATATATATATATATATATATATATATATATATATATATATATATATATATATATATATATATATATATATATATGTATATATATATATATATATATATATATATATATATATATGTATATATATATATATATATATATATATATATATATATATATATATATATATATATATGTATATATATATATATATATGTATATATATATATATATATATATATATATATATATATATGTATATATATATATATATATATATATATATATATATATATATATATATATATATATATATATGTATATATATATATATATATATATATATATGTATATATATATATATATATATATATATATATATATATACATTGAGTATAATTAACGTTTTAAATTTTCCTACAAATTAAGTTATTTGTAAGAAAATTATAAACTATGCAAAATATGATGAATAGGTTGCAAGAATTTTTACTAGGTGAAAAATATAGTTAAAAATATAATCATTGAAAAACATATTCTTAATGAATCACACATTTCTAAGTGGATTTTTACTAAGGTTTCAGCATCAATAAAAATTATGTAGTCTCATATCCCTTGAATCCCTTGCTTTTCACCCTCCAATGTACTTTCCATTAAATGAAATCATTTATTTGAATGCATCAACCCTTTTCTAAAAACATGCCAATTATGCAATTTTTATTTAAAAATGAGCATGTTTCTCTATTCTAAGAATGACTTCACCCTCAGAATTTAATGTAAAACTAATGAGAGTCACGCAATCTATGTAAATTTAAACAGAAATTTAAAATTAGAAACTTTGAAGTAATGTTGAGCTGCTTTATTTCCTTGAATAATTTTCTCCTATAAAGCTTTACAAATTTAATCAATATTGCCTTTCAGTTAATTGGAAATCTATGAAGTAAGAAGAAATCAACGTAAATTCAATTCGGCAGTTAATGTAAAATTTGATAGCATAAATTTCTAAATGAAATTGATTTAATAAACCGGTAATTTTGAGAAATTTGAAAGAAAGAAGTTGTATAAATTCATTATGAAGTATTTCAGGATAATTAAAGTACACCATTAAATGACACACACACACATACATCTAAGGAAATAGCTAACTTTTTATTTAAATTGCTATAACATAGGAAACACTGAAAAATAACTCATATTTTTTGCAAGCAAATATATTTTTTTAGTGTTTGCATATATGTGATAAATTATTGAAAAAGCCATCAAAAAGAAAGCTAAATTCATGTCTAAGGATATAAATCAAACATAACAAATAAAATTTTCATACTTATTGAAAAACCAAAATTCAAAGAATATTTACATATTTTACAATTCATTTTTACAAGACAAATATTTAACAGCATTCGGTTCAACCTTCATTGGTTCTAAGCCAAGTTGGGTTCTATGTTTATATTGGTTCAGAATTCTCTTTGAACACTATGTTCTGGTTTAATTGGCCTTAGTTTGCAAAAGTGAAAGATTTTGCAACTAACAAACCAATAGAAAAAATCCGCTCATGATATTTTTTTACACCTCTAAATGTGAATGATTCTTAAATATAGTTTAAAATAAAATAAAGAAGTTTTTCACACATACAAGAATCTCTTCATATAATCTTTTATTTGCAAAGAAAGATCAAAATATCTTTAATTCTCTAAGTGTATGTCTTGGATATTTCTCGGAAATGATGCTTCTCATTTTTTAAATAAAACAATACTGTGTATAGTTAAAATAGATTATTTTTCTTAAAAATCTGAAATATAAATTCGATTCATGAAAAAGCATATTTTTAAGAATATTTCAAGAATTTTTAAAGCATGAAATTTTGTATTAGTTGTTCGAATAAATAGCGTATTGTAAGTATATGTGCAACATTTGTTTCAAATGCAGTACATAAATATAAAATATCAAAAACATGTCCCATTCTAGAACAAATTTTAGTTTTACTTTTAGACGCTTTCAAATTAAAATGTTTTGGTTATTTTGCTAAGGAATTGTAGAAATGACACATTTAGTGTCAACTAAGAAATTGTGAAAGTTATCTTAATTTATTGTGTACAATATTTTCGACACACGTGTATAGGTTATTTTGAAATTATGAGCTGAAATGTTGTACTTTATGGCTCCATGAGAAGAAAAATTCTTAAGAAAATGAATATTTTCGCTTAGCGTTACAATACAATAAATAGCAAAATAATAAGTAAATTGTATTTTAAAGAAACTATTTTTTATTTCAAACCAAATTATTTATTTAAAAACGTTATAGCATTTATTTGCTACATAACATTAATCTTTTTTGCAGGAAACAATAAAATCAATTAATATATTAAGAAAGAAAACCAGTAATTATTTATATCTATATAAATCATAATACAAGCAATATAAAACAGTCATAATTCTACATATATCAGCAATCACGATGTAAACAAAGTCAGAATAGCTTCTAAGTAAAATATGAATCCATGACTATAAATCATTTTTAAACAATCATATCAGAATTTATAATTTGTTGTGGACTAATTCCTTAGTTAAATGTAATGATCATATTGTAACGTTCAAACTATTTTTTATCAAGCAATAACCTTTGATAAATTCTCAATCACTCTGATAAATATATAAAGGTACAGTTTCTGTACATTTTGAATATCTCATTTTATTTCATATTATAGTATGTTAACAATTATAGCTTAAAATTAAAACCATTAAAGAAAATTGTATTATATTTTTATATTTTCCTTAAAAGGAAATCATTTAATATATTTGAAATAATAGTGTAAGAATTTTTCAATTCATTAAATATATTGATATTATTTTCGGGAATATCACGATAATGTCTAATGTCCCTTATTCCTGGTGTGGTTCGCATTAAAGACTAGAAATAAGAATAGCAAATATCAATACATCTTTCAAAGTTTTCCATTTTCGTATCAGTTTTGAATACTAATCGACTGAGAATCCTAGATATTTTCAAAATTCATGCAGAATCCTTTCAAGCGTAATTCTTTTTCAAGAATTTCTTCGACATCAAAGTGCAAAAAGCGGAAAACGCTTAATGTATTGAATAGAAAGAAATATTATATTTATATCACAAATTCTTAGATTTTTTTATTTTTACTGTCAAAATTTCTAGTTATATCATTAACATATGCACTTGTATAACAAAATCTGAATTTTTTTCTGATATAAATGTTGAATACTAAGAATGATAAAAATTAAATTTAGTATTACAAGTATAAATTAGTTTATATTATTAAATATGATTTATATTTTTCTCAACGTTCATTTAATAATCAGCATACCTTATGCTATATATATTCAATGTCACATTATTCAATAACGACATTTGATTTTCCATATATTGGTTATCAAATGCAAATGATTTTGTTAAAAACTGAATAAACTGAGAAAATACTTAAGTTATCGGAGTTCAAATTATGCTTTTAATGGATGCGGTTCCTTTATTAAATTCTTCAGCATAATTTTAGATTCAATGATTTCATATAAACAGGTTATGTAACTGTTTGCAACGATCTGTTATTATGTGCATTTCAATAAATTTCTTCTCCTCGTTCGTCAATTTAAGGAATTGATTCATGTTGAAACATTGTGGTATCAAAAAGTTCCTCAGATAAAATATAAGAAACATTAAAGAATATTGTTGCGTGTTTATAATCATCTAAACAAATTGTGGTTAATTATCCAATCAAATATTTATTCAAAATAGGATCAATCTTACTTTTAAAATTTTAGTGGAGTATTTTATGGATGAAAAGATTCATTTTAGAATAACTTAAGAAGCTATTAGTGCTTATATGTATACCACTCTAACAGGACTTTATTTAATGAAGTTAATAGCAATGAAAATTAGAACTTATATTTTTCACACTGAATCTAGAAAAGAAAAGTGCGTGCATATTTATCAATTCTAAGATTTATGCAGTAAGTGGTACGTGATATTTAACTTAACTCTTAACTATGTTTAATTAAACTTTAAACTAAACTATGTTCTTTTTAAAATTTGCAGTGCATAGAGTTAGCCTTTATTTCCATATTTTATATTTCGCCTCTCTTCCACTTCTGAAGAAATAAACTTAGAAGAAATAGACTTCCAGTTTTCTCTTAGTTTTCAAACATAAGAGAACCAAGTATTTTCTTGAAAGGTATTTCTATCTCTTTGAAATTTAAATGTTATACTAAATATTTGATTATATAGTATATTTGTAAATAATTACCAACTTTATAGGAGTAAATATATCGAATATATGAATGAAATTTATTATTACTCAAATGCATGAATACAACATAAAGTTTGGATTATTTTAATTAGTATTGTTATTGAACCGCGCTGAATGCGTACTAAAATTCAAGCAGACCTTTAAAGAAAAAAATCATAAATAATGAGTGCATCATTAAGAAATTTAAGAAATGAAATGTTAGGAAGACAAATTATTATTATTTTAAAATTATAATGCTTTCTAAATTTTAAAAATAATGATATGAAATATTTGGTTTTTATATAATTATTTTACGACTGCCAGTTCAAATTGTTTGAATTAAAAGTATATATATATATAAATTTTAAAGACATGCGTATGAATAAAATATAAACAAAATAGTAGGTGTGTTACATTTTCGGAAACAACTTTATTCAGCATGGTAATTAATTCAAACATCTTTATACGGGTTTCTAATTTTTAGTAAATTAAATACAGTTTTCTCATATTTTCATTGTAATTTTTTGATGTTTTATTCTATCATGCAATTTTCTCATAATATTGTCATTTATAGAAAAAATTACAAGAAAAAAATTAAATTTAGAACAAATTAAAAACATATCATATTTCAGTGGGAATTTTATATAGGTTTTATAAAGTATATAATAAGTAATTAAACATTAAAAAATTAAGTATACTATTATTATATTAAGTATACTTTTATCTAAGAAATAGTTTTATAAGAAAACCGCAAAATATTTTTCATTTCTTTCCAACTGTGGGCACTTGGGTGACGAACCCTATGCCACAACAAGGCCAGAAACTGCTACTCATTTGTCGTTACCCCGAGGACATCTATGAACAAAGTTACAGAGGCGAGTAGCATTGTCCACTTCATACCACCACAAACCAGTTTATAGGGTGGTCACATTCATACATCATCGCAAAAGAAAGGACAGAGATAAACAAAGCAACATTCATGCTCGAACCGGGATTCGTACTCAGAATCCACAGGTGAGGAATCAGGAGCACTAACCACTCAGCCATCGATCAACCCCCGCAATATATTAATACTTCCTAAAAAATAATTAATTAAAAATTTTTGGAAACTGGGCCAAAAATTATCAATATGTGAATTATATTATTAACTTTTGAATGTTTAAACAATATCAGTGTAATTGATATTATCACAAATAAGGCATCTTTAATAATATGCATAATTTTATAAGAATCTGTCGTGAATCTTTATAAGAATTTTATAAGTCATACTTTTATCTTCGTGGCATTCTGGTTAAACGAAAGATCCTACTGACTTTAAATTTGCATAGCCGTTGGCGGAGTTAGCTTGGCTTCTACAAGTGTCACATGTAACAACAACGATATAAAAATCTATTTATAAAACACACTATACTCTATAGTTGGCGGAGTTAGCTTGTCTTTTACAAGTGTCCCATGTAACAACAACGATATAAAAAGCTATTTATAAAACACACTATACTCTATAGTTGGCGGAGTTAGCTTGGCTTCTACAAGTGTCACATGTAACAACAACGATATAAAAAGCTATTTATAAAACACACTATACTCTATAGTTGGCGGAGTTAGCTTGGCTTCTACAAGTGTCCCATGTAACAACAACGATATAAAAAGCTATTTATAAAACACACTATACTCTATAGTTGGCGGAGTTAGCTTGGCTTCTACAAGTGTCACATGTAACAACAACGATATAAAAAGCTATTTATAAAACACACTATACTCTATAGTTGGCGGAGTTAGCTTGGCTTCTGCAAGTGTCACATGTAACAACAACGATATAAAAAGCTATTTATAAAACACACTATACTCTATAGTTGGCGAAGTTAGCTTGGCTTCTACAAGTGTCACATGTAACAACAAGGATATAAAAAGCTATTTATAAAACACACTATACTCTATAGTTGGCGGAGTTAGCTTGGCTTCTACAAATGTCACATGTAACAACAACGATATAAAAGCTATTTATAAAACACACTATACTCTATAGTTGGCGGAGTTAGCTTGGCTTCTACAAGTGTCACATGTAACAACAACGATATAAAAAGCTATTTATAAAACACGCTATACTCTATAGTTGGCGGAGTTAGCTTGGCTTCTACAAGTGTCACATGTAACAACAACGATATAAAAAGCTATTTATAAAACACACTATACTCTATAGTTGGCGGAGTTAGCTTGGCTTCTACAAGTGTCACATGTAACAACAACGATATAAAAAGCTATTTATAAAACACACTATACTCTATAGTTGGCGGAGTTAGCTTGGCTTCTACAAGTGTCACATGTAACAACAACGATATAAAAAGCTATTTATAAAACACACTATACTCTATAGTTGGCGGAGTTAGCTTGGCTTCTACAAGTGTCCCATGTAACAACAACGACATAAAAAGCTATTTATAAAACACACTATACTCTATAGTTGTCGGAGTTAGCTTGGCTTCTACAAGTGTCACATGTAGCAACAACGATATAAAAAGCTATTTATAAAACACACTATACTCTATAGTTGGCGGAGTTAGCTTGGCTTCTGCAAGTGTCACATGTAACAACAACGATATAAAAAGCTATTTATAAAACACACTATACTCTATAGTTGTCGGAGTTAGCTTGGCTTCTACAAGTGTCACATGTAACAACAACGATATAAAAGCTATTTATAAAACACACTATACTCTATAGTTGGCGGAGTTAGCTTGGCTTCTGCAAGTGTCACATGTAACAACAACGATATAAAGCTATTTATAAAACACACTATACTCTATAGTTGGCGGAGTTAGCTTGGCTTCTGCAAGTGTCACATGTAACAACAACGATATAAAAAGCAATTTATAAAACACACTATACTCTATAGTTGGCGGAGTTAGCTTGGCTTCTACAAGTGTCACATGTAACAACAACGATATAAAAAGCTATTTATAAAACACACTATACTCTATAGTTGGCGGAGTTAGCTTGGCTTCTACAAGAGTCCCATGTAACAACAACGATATAAAAGCTATTTATAAAACACACTATACTCTATAGTTGTCGGAGTTAGCTTGGCTTCTACAAGTGTCACATGTAACAACAACGATATAAAAAGCTATTTATAAAACACACTATACTCTATAGTTGGCGGAGTTAGCTTGGCTTCTGCAAGTGTCACATGTAACAACAACGATATAAAAAGCTATTTATAAAACACACTATACTCTATAGTTGGCGGAGTTAGCTTGGCTTCTGCAAGTGGCACATGTAACAACAACGATATAAAAAGCTATTTATAAAACACACTATACTCTATAGTTGGCGGAGTTAGCTTGGCTTCTACAAGTGTCCCATGTAACAACAACGATATAAAAAGCTATTTATAAAACACACTATACTCTATAGTTGGCGGAGTTAGCTTGGCTTCTACAAGTGTCACATGTAACAACAACGATATAAAAAGCTATTTATAAAACACACTATACTCTATAGTTGGCGGAGTTAGCTTGGCTTCTACAAGTGTCACATGTAACAACAACGATATAAAAAGCTATTTATAAAACACACTATACTCTATAGTTGGCGGAGTTAGCTTGGCTTCTGCAAGTGTCACATGTAACAACAACGATATAAAAAGCTATTTATAAAACACACTATACTCTATAGTTGGCGAAGTTAGCTTGGCTTCTACAAGTGTCACATGTAACAACAAGGATATAAAAAGCTATTTATAAAACACACTATACTCTATAGTTGGCGGAGTTAGCTTGGCTTCTACAAATGTCACATGTAACAACAACGATATAAAAAGCTATTTATAAAACACACTATACTCTATAGTTGGCGGAGTTAGCTTGGCTTCTACAAGTGTCCCATGTAACAACAACGATATAAAAAGCTATTTATAAAACACACTATACTCTATAGTTGGCGGAGTTAGCTTGGCTTCTACAAGTGTCACATGTAACAACAACGATATAAAAAGCTATTTATAAAACACACTATACTCTATAGTTGGCGGAGTTAGCTTGGCTTCTGCAAGTGTCACATGTAACAACAACGATATAAAAAGCTATTTATAAAACACACTATACTCTATAGTTGGCGGAGTTAGCTTGGCTTCTACAAGTGTCACATGTAACAACAACGATATAAAAAGCTATTTATAAAACACACTATACTCTATAGTTGGCGGAGTTAGCTTGGCTTCTACAAGTGTCACATGTAACAACAACGATTTAAAAAGCTATTTATAAAACACACTATACTCTATAGTTGGCGGATTTAGCTTGGCTTCTACAAGGGTCACATGTAACAATAACGATATAAAAAGCTATTTATAAAACACACTATACTCTATAGTTGGCGGAGTTAGCTTGGCTTCTACAAGTGTCCCATGTAACAACAACGATATAAAAAGCTATTTATAAAACACACTATACTCTATAGTTGTCGGAGTTAGCTTGGCTTCTACAAGTGTCCCATGTAACAACAACGATATAAAAAGCTATTTATAAAACACGCTATACTCTATAGTTGGCGGAGTTAGCTTGGCTTCTACAAGTGTCACATGTAACAACAACGATATAAAAAGCTATTTATAAAACACACTATACTCTATAGTTGGCGGAGTTAGCTTGGCTTCTACAAGTGTGACATGTAACTACAACGATATAAAAAGCTATTTATAAAACACACTATACTCTATAGTTGGCGGAGTTAGCTTGGCTTCTACAAGTGTCACATGTAACAACAACGATATAAAAAGCTATTTATAAAACACACTATACTCTATAGTTGGCGGAGTTAGCTTGGCTTCTACAAGTGTCCCATGTAACAACAACGACATAAAAAGCTATTTATAAAACACACTATACTCTATAGTTGTCGGAGTTAGCTTGGCTTCTACAAGTGTCACATGTAGCAACAACGATATAAAAAGCTATTTATAAAACACACTATACTCTATAGTTGGCGGAGTTAGCTTGGCTTCTGCAAGTGTCACATGTAACAACAACGATATAAAAAGCTATTTATAAAACACACTATACTCTATAGTTGTCGGAGTTAGCTTGGCTTCTACAAGTGTCACATGTAACAACAACGATATAAAAAGCTATTTATAAAACACACTATACTCTATAGTTGGCGGAGTTAGCTTGGCTTCTGCAAGTGTCACATGTAACAACAACGATATAAAAAGCTATTTATAAAACACACTATACTCTATAGTTGGCGGAGTTAGCTTGGCTTCTGCAAGTGTCACATGTAACAACAACGATATAAAAAGCAATTTATAAAACACACTATACTCTATAGTTGGCGGAGTTAGCTTGGCTTCTACAAGTGTCACATGTAACAACAACGATATAAAAAGCTATTTATAAAACACACTATACTCTATAGTTGGCGGAGTTAGCTTGGCTTCTACAAGTGTCCCATGTAACAACAACGATATAAAAAGCTATTTATAAAACACACTATACTCTATAGTTGTCGGAGTTAGCTTGGCTTCTACAAGTGTCACATGTAACAACAACGATATAAAAAGCTATTTATAAAACACACTATACTCTATAGTTGGCGGAGTTAGCTTGGCTTCTACAAGTGTCACATGTAACAACAACGATATAAAAAGCTATTTATAAAACACACTATACTCTATAGTTGGCGGAGTTAGCTTGGCTTCTGCAAGTGTCACATGTAACAACAACGATATAAAAAGCTATTTATAAAACACACTATACTCTATAGTTGGCGAAGTTAGCTTGGCTTCTACAAGTGTCACATGTAACAACAAGGATATAAAAAGCTATTTATAAAACACACTATACTCTATAGTTGGCGGAGTTAGCTTGGCTTCTACAAATGTCACATGTAACAACAACGATATAAAAAGCTATTTATAAAACACACTATACTCTATAGTTGTCGGAGTTAGCTTGGCTTCTACAAGTGTCCCATGTAACAACAACGATATAAAAAGCTATTTATAAAACACGCTATACTCTATAGTTGGCGGAGTTAGCTTGGCTTCTACAAGTGTCACATGTAACAACAACGATATAAAAAGCTATTTATAAAACACACTATACTCTATAGTTGGCGGAGTTAGCTTGGCTTCTACAAGTGTCACATGTAACAACAACGATATAAAAAGCTATTTATAAAACACACTATACTCTATAGTTGGCGGAGTTAGCTTGGCTTCTACAAGTGTCCCATGTAACAACAACGAT
The DNA here is from genome assembly GCA_030067965.1 of Latrodectus elegans. Lineage (NCBI taxonomy): Eukaryota > Metazoa > Arthropoda > Arachnida > Araneae > Theridiidae > Latrodectus > Latrodectus elegans. Next base: position 32,611,254 of record CM057816.1, read on the forward strand.
ATAAAAAGCTATTTATAAAACACACTATACTCTATAGTTGGCGGAGTTAGCTTGGCTTCTACAAGTGTCACATGTAACAACAACGATATAAAAAGCTATTTATAAAACACACTATATCTAGTATAATATACCAATAATATATCCCGGTTTATTATGATCATCTATGTGATACAATTTATAAATACATCAGTTATCTTTATCTCCAAGATCAATATCATAAAAATAATAAAATTATCAAGATAACTCAGAAATTTGATGTTAAGAAATAATAAAAATAGATTTATATATTTAAGTAACACTACGCATATTAGATACTTGTTATATTCTATGTCGATTCAAAGATGGTGCTTATAAAACTCATAAAGGAGTTCGTTTGAGAAATTGGAGCATTTTATCCTCGCATGTTTTTTTTCTGGTGTAGAAAATGTCATACATCTCACTTCTGATACAAGATTGTAAATATTACAATGGTGTTAAAATCCATTAATGAAATTTTTTAAGATTATATAAATGTGTATCGCGTCAATCAATGATGAATTAATGTTTTCAATATTTTAAAGAAATATTTAATTTATTTTATTATTTAAAATAATAGATATGCATATTTCAGTTCCACAGAATTTATTTTAAATAGAGGAATTATTATTTAATAACCAAAATATTTTATTAATGAATTCCAAATGATGTATTTTAATAAATGCAGCTAAAATAATTTCATTAAAATTAATATAAATCGTAAAAGTTTATACTCATATCTTTTGTAAAATTTTTTTCATATATTTGTATTATAAATAAATAAAAATGTGTGAGTATCTGCCTCTGATGTGATGGAATATTTAACAGGTAAGCACTTTTTCTTACATGTGAAAAACACCTTGAAATTATTTTCTATCATATTTAGGAGAAATAAGTTGTCTGTTGTGAGTTATTATTAGTTGCATGTGAATTGATATCCAAATAACATTTAAAAATTTAAATTAAAACTCAAAATAAAAATTATTTAAATCTCTAATTATATTTAATATCATTTTTACTGAATCACGGTATTTCTATAATGTATAGTATACACCAGCAAAGTCCCCCGTACATAACCCAAGAAGGGTTCTACCAGTTTAGATGGGACTTGCTGAAAGAAGAAAAGAAAGTGGCACCGCCGCTGCAACGGAGCTAAGCTCCAAAACGCAACAACTTCACACGCTAGTGGAGGGTATTGAATTCGGTGCATGCTATAAAGTTTTACAAATGATTAACCTTATGATTAGAATTAAAAAAAAAGACTGCAAAAATTTTTTTTTTATAAATTCACGTCTGGTGAACTTAAAGCTAGACTAGATTTATATTTTAAAATACTTAATTAATATTTATAACAAATAGCTCTTATTATCTCACAATTTGAAAAATTTTTTAAATTTAAATTAACTGTATGATTTGAATAATTCTTGAGATTTTAGAAATTCCCAATATGTTTTGCTTCAAAAGCACGATAAAATATGTTGTTTTTCAAAATCTTGACCATAAAGTTTTTTCTTTTTAACAAAAAATAAAAGTTAAATCTTGAATCTATATTATACGAGGGTCACTCTGAAATTTTTGAGATGCAACTAGGTTTTTAAAGTTATACTTAAAAAATTTTAGGTGTGTGTTTAAAGTAATCTCCTCCAGCATCAAATCACTTTTGTAGACGAATTTTTCACAGATTAAACGCCTCAAGTCATTCGGTTCTTGGAATAGATGAAAAAATGCATTTATAATCAAATCAATCTCTTCTTCTGAATGAAAATGACGTCCACGTAAGTTCATTTTTAGATTACAGAATAACCAAATGTCGCATATAGCTAAATCAGGTGAATGTTCGATCACTTTAATTTGTGTTTTTTTAAGAAACTCAACTGTTAATCGGGCTGTAAGTGAAGATGCATTGTCATTGTCATCCCCTAACATTCAGATCTTGTAGAATTTCTGGAAGACATTAGTGGTATATCAGTTTGCTGTTACTGTCTTCTGTCCTTATAACTTGGTGGCTTTGACCAATTCCGTACTTCTGTATAAAACGGCATACATCACTTTTTTCAGTGAGCGTTATATTTTTCACCACTGTCGGCGTGTGATCATCTTCAAAGACCCATACTTTACTTTCTTGATGTGTTGGAACGTCAAAAAAGGTATGTACGTTTCATCACCTGATACATTTTTTGAAATGATGCAGTGGCCACCATCCTTTAATTTAAGAGTTTCTTTACTAATTCTGACACGCTCCTCTTTTTGGTGCTCAGTTAAATTACGGGAACCCAACGGCAAAGTACTTTTTTCCTATGTAATTCTTCATGAATGATTTTGTGTATGGCTGTGGATCCAATGTTAAGTTCCTTCTGTATCATTTGATAGGTACAGCGATTATCATCCATTAACAATTTTCGTATGGCAGACACATTATCCGGAATTACTGCCGACGGCGGCTTTCCTGTGTGTTCTTCATCCTGAAGAAAATTGCGTTCTCTTCTAAATTCTCTAAAATATCTGAATACAGTAGAACGATCTGGAGATTCACCCCCAAATGCTAATTGCAACCGTTAAGCACATTCTTCTTTATTTAATCCTGATTTAAAATCGTAGAAAATCATAGCGCAAAAATGCTCTCGCGTCGATTCCATTTTCTCTTCTGTTTGAAATTTATTCTACGCTAAAGAAGTTGAAATAAGTCAGTAAAAAATCGTCTTCTTTAAAATCAAACCGTTATTTTTACTTTGTAAATTCTAGTCTGCTCGTATCTCGAAAATTTCAGACTAGCCCTCGTAAATATATGTATATAAATAAACGATTATGCAAATTTAAATTTATAAACATTGTATTTGTGAGTGTGAACAAAACATAAAACACTTAAACTTGCTTTGAAATTTAATAATAATTGAATTAGAAAATAATGAAAGTTTCGCTTCAAAAATTTTCCATGTCATGACTAAATAAGCCTTACACGAGCATTACGTGCTTTGAAAGAATGTTTTTCAATAAGAAAGTCTAAGGCAGAGAACTACTCTTTTTTTTTTGTCAAACAAAAATAATTGCTTCTCCAATGAAGCCTAAGAAAAGTTGAAGAAAAAAATAATCGATGTTAGTTGAAACTGGTTCACTGTTTGAAATAATTCTATAAAGAGGATTTATCAAACAATTTGAAAAACAGTTACCTAGTTTTATATACAAATGAACGTATTTTTTTATTCTGAGAATTTTGTAAATAGGATTTTACAATGATTTTGAAATTTCGTTATTTTAGTCATCTTTTAATGAGTTGCATAAATTGTTATAACTGATTTTAGTTTATTTTTAGAAACTGTAATTTCAAAGAATGCTCTTTCCATTGAGAATAAAACTCTTAATCTGAACAAAAGAGATGCTACATTTAAAAATGTTTATAAAATATTCATACATTTATTTGTAAAAAATTGTGAATTCTAATATCTCATTCCTGTAATCTTACTTAATATAAAGATGCTTAATTATAAATTATAATTTGTTGCGAATTCTGGTTAAATTCTGTATGTGTTAGTGTCCTGTTCCCTATTTACGAAGGATATTTATGTTGATAGATCATAATAATAAACACATTTTAATTTTATCGAAGCGTTGTCAATCATGTGCATAAATTATAGCTTTTTGATTCTAATATTGATCACATAATTATTTTTATACAATATTATATGTAATTTGATCATATAATATAACGTTTTTCCTAAGAATTTTTCATTTTTTTGATAATGTAAACAAATATTAAATTGTGAAACCTCTCTTTGAAAAATAATTTATCTAGGAAAATAATTATTAGATTAATGCTTCTCCTATGATGATTCCATATTTTTATAAGTCTGCAATACAAATCATTATTGTCAGAACAATTAATTCGAAAGATTTATGTTAATGCATTTACCATCAAATGAATGTTCTTGAGAAAAACAGAAATTTAACATTTTTATTTCTTTTATGAAAACAATTTTACAGTAAATGTTTTTTATATAATTCGATATCATACACAGACACACGCACGCACGCACACGCATGCTCACGCATGCACACAGCTTTGGTTTTATTTATTTAATAATTACTTTATGTATGGAATAATTATTTTATAAATCTTAAGAAAACATCAAAAATATTTTTCCATCAAAATCCAATTACCATGATTAGGTAAACTAAATATCCTGTGTAAAAAAGGTATGATTCATTAAATATACTATTTTCTATAATGACATAAGTTTATTAAAGTAAGTTTATCTTACTTTTAAAAGCCAAATACTTTCATGTTATGTTTTTTTTTACTTTTCAGGATACAGTAAGATATTTTTTATTACAATTTCCTCTTCTGTTTTCTTAAGCCATAGCAAAATCCCTTAAAATAAATGTGATGTCACTTAATTTCTGGCTTAAATGCAGACAATATCAGAAAGAGAACAAAGCCTTACAAATGAGACTCAATTCCAAAAAAATAAGAACAACTTCCATAATATCTTTCCAACTTTGCAAATAATGTCTTTTAAGGGAAGTGTGTAATTAAATAACATTGTCCAATCAGAAAAGGAACTAATTATAGTAGGAAACATACACGCTTAGTTCTTGAATATTTAATGAATACCTTTTATGAGTTTATTTAATGCATGTATTTTTTTAATTGTATGATACATTATTATTGCTTAATGTACAGCTATTACTAAAATTTAAATGTTTTATTTAGTTTTAAATTATATTCCTCCCTGCCAATTCACTTACAACAAAAAATGTCTAATATTTAAAATCATTTGTTTGTAAAGATTTTATTACTTACTAAAATTGTTTACTTTTTTTATGGTATATCTATTTAGTTTTATTTTAAGAAAATGTAACAAAGAAAAATGAAATAAGTTTAGTTTTTGTAGTACATCTTTTAAAAGATATTTAAATTACGGAATTTCTGATAAAATATTTTATTTTTCAAAATTTTATAATTAACACTATAAAAATTTAATTTTACAACTGCTTCATATTAGAAATTGTAGCAGAATATATTATTATTAAAGTGACAGTTTTTATTAAATTACATTAATAAAAACTGAATAAAAACTTATATATATATATATATATATATATATATATATATATATATTCGATTCAAACATAATTCTGTATTTGTTCAATGAATATGAATAATTGAACACAAATTCTTAAATGTTCTTTAATTATAATTAAGTACTTTCATTACTGAGCTTTTCAATATTATTCAGTGAATCTACAGCTTGGTTTTTATATGGCTATTATTTAATAGTATTTAATTGGTTTTTTTCTTGTAATATATTATAAAGGGTGTCCCAAAGCGACCGCATAAACTCTGCACATCTAGAATTTTCGTTAAAAATACATTAAAATTGTCCAAAGAAGCATTCCTATAGGAACCATAGTTTACGAGAAAAAACTGAAAACAATGTATGACGTCACTTCCGGTGCAAGAAAAAACACTTTATTGGACATATCGACAACAGTATTTTCATATCTTTCCAGAAGATAATGTTCAAAACATTCGTCTCGCATATCCTGTCATGTATGCTGCTGTTGAAGTGGTATTTAAAAGGCAGCATTTTGCAACTATCTGTAGTCTTCGTGTGGTGGCCACGTATTCCGTTCGTTACAACTGCGACGTGTACTTGATGTATGGCCAATGTAAAAGAAATGCCTTACGGTCTGCTATGGAGTATGCCCGTCGATATCCATACCGCCGTTATCCCGATATCAACGTCATCCGTAGGTTGGATGACAGACTGCGAATTACGGGTAGCGCCTTGCCAACAGCCAATCTTCACGATACAGGAAGATAGCGTAGCGGCCTGGGGTTAGCACAGGCGGATGCAATACTGTAACGGGTAGAAGAGACGCCCGAAATAAGCACATGCACATTAGCCCGAGAGATAACTTCGTGTAAATGTACTGTGCACAAGATTATATGGTCTGAGAGGCTACACACATTTTGGTAGGCAACCGTGAAATATCTGAAACCAGATGACTTTCGGAAACGCGTGGTTTTTTGTGATGGCTGTTGCAGCAACAGAACACAGATAATGGTTTCATTGCACATTTGTATGAAGAATCATGTTTCTCTCGCGATGTGGTATTCATCCATCACAACAGCCATACGTGGTCTCAGGTCAGTCCGCATGCAATTCGGCTTCAGGAACATCAAGAACGTTGGTTTTTTAACTTGTGGGCCGGCAAACTCAGACATCACCTGCTTGGACCATATCTGTTACCTTAACGGATGTTGGGACTGTCGTACTTGGTGTTTCTTAATGAGGTTGTAAATGAGTTCTTCGATGACTTACCATTAGTGGTGATACAGTGACTTTAGTTCCAGCATGATGGGACTCTGGCGCATTTCTGAGCTCTGTACGTGGTTGGCTGGATATGGAATACCCCTACCGCTGGATCGGACGTGGAGTTTCGGCTTTATGGTCATTACGTTCACCACATCTTGCACCGTTTGATTTTTCCTATGGGGCCATCTCAAGGAACTGGTGTACCGAGACGTAGTGACAGCACCAATAGTTTACTTGCTCGTCTATATGCTGCTTTTACTTCGGTAAACCCCACAATGCTGCAAAGTGTGATGTTAGCCATTCTATGGCGTGTTTAAGCTTGTCTCGACATGCACGGCTGCCACTTTGATAATCTCCTTAAAATAGTGCATATACTGCTGTTGATATGTTCAATAAAGTGTTTTTTTTCAACGCGGAAGTGACGTCATACTTTGTTTTTCGTATTTTTCTCGTAAACCATTTATCGTATAGGAATGCTTCTTTGGGCAGTTCTTAAGTACTCCCTACGAGGAATATAGCTGTGCAGAGTTTATGCGTCATTTTGAGACACCCTGTATATGTGTTTTGTGCAAAAATTTTATTCTGTTTTCTGAAATAAAAAAAATTAAAATTATTGTTCATCACCTCCAAATTTCATCACCACCTATTTCAATTTATCTAAAGAAGTAGTGTCATTATTGTAAAAGGTATTAGAATGTTTTATATGAAAAATTCCAAGTACACAAATATTTCAATTTATTTATTCTTCCGCAAATTTTTCAAAATTTTTGTCTTATTCTTGCCATAATATTTCAATTTTCCAACAATGTTAGAATTTTCACGATCATTAAACTCATAAAACTTTAAAAGGCAACATTTGAGAAATATTTCTGATTAAATTTATTAACTTTGTCTTATTACGAGGCATTTTGGATTAATTTAAATGTTATTTTCCGCAAATTGATTTTTTTTAAAATTTCATTCGTTAAGTTAAGTATTTATGTCTTATATATGGTTCCAAAACAGATTTAAAAGCATTTAGTGGATTATCTTTTTTCCTTGCTTAATCAAATGCAAAATCGTTTTGCAGATGAATAAATTATTTTACCACAAATAATTTAAATATATAAAATAGCAACTTTTCTTTATTTTATATTTCTTCATTTTATTATTATATTTTATAAAAACTTTAATTTGCTAAAAATTGGTATTTTTATGAAAAATTTGCTTTTTATAATCCTTTTTTGTTAATTTATCTGAAATTAATATTTTTAATATGAAAATCACTGTCAAAGCAATAAATCTATTATTCAAAAAATGATTTTAAAATTTAAAGATGTTTAGCAATGAAAATAAATTAAAAAAATACCTGAGAATATGTTTTTATTCTTTTTAGTACCTGAAGCATTATTTACACTTCTAGTCACTCAGAATTCAACACTAAGAGAAATCAGAAATATCACAGCAAATTTTATTTGGCAGATAACATATTATAGATATCAAATAATTGAAATTACATCCTATTGTGGTGTTTGGATGATTACAAAATCAGTAATTAGTATATCCCTCATTGTTAACTTAAACCACTTTAGGTAGTAGTAAATATAATTTTACCATTCGGCGAAAGTTGACCTGGTTCAACAACGGGTGATGTATATCGGACCTGTTCTTGAGAAAACATGAACCACACGAAATCTATGTGCGATATATCGGGAATAAATCATTTTAAGGAAACAATTTCAGCTTACGGGTAAAGAAAAATACTTGAGCATTGCGTGTCACGTGTGACCGAGTGCTTTTATAATGGAATATGGTTGATTGCTGAGGTATTTAAAGAGAGTTGTTGGTAAATAAATCTGATTAATACAGATATGAATAGATAAAAATAAATAATGAACGAAATTATCAGTAAAAGTTAATTGTATCTATAGTAAAACATTTCTATAAGATTTTTCTAATTTGATCAATTTAATTCTATATATTTTCCAAGTATGAATTATTTCAATTTTCTATGAACTATTAATTTATTCAATGAATAAAAACTTTTAAAGTTATAAATGTAATTGAGTTTCAAAATAAATTTAATTTAAATTCAAGATAAATTTATGAGGAATATGTTTTTTATCCGAATGTAAATAATATATGATAAACAAGAATTTTTAGTGACAGAGTTCTATCGTTAAAAACTTTGTGTAGAAAGCTATAGAACGCTTGGATCTCTCAGATTTAATAGTTTATGTAAGATTTAGATTAGTTTGTATGAGTTTAGTAGGGACTTTTCATGTAACTGAATTCTTAAAAATGCATTGTTAGCAACACTTTTTCATTGTTTGAAATAGTTTTATTTTAACTTTTGTCATATTTGATGCTATAAAGCTGTCTGGAACTGTCCCATTGTTTGATATTAGAAGCAAATTGACGTCTAGACATGTTTATTGCTCACCATCTTTTAAAATATATTAGAATCAATTCAAATTTTTGCAATTTTTCTCTTTCTTTTTCCAGCTTATTATGATGTTGATTTTCTTAATTTTCTCTCTTCATAATAATGCAATTATACTGAATTTCTATATTTTCTGCAATAATTCCTTCACACATAGTTAAATTTATAATGGCCAATGGATGTTTATAATTTGAAAATATATTATAGTTATTTATATTTAATATATAAAAAACAGATCATTAAAGGTAATATTATCTTTTATAGCGTTATCTTGATAAAAATTTTGTAAAGTCTAACTGATATTGATGTTGAGGTTTTGATTTTGAATGTTGCATAATAGGAAATTGAGTGAATTTTTATATAATATAATCCAAACAAGCATTAATAAATACATTTTTAATAGGAAAAATTTTTTCATGGCAAATATGTAGAAAATTATATTTAACTCAAAATTAGTTGTTGTTGAATTTTATGTTAGGTACAGTTTTTTCTTTGTGTTCTCTGTTGAATTTTATATTAAAATCCTGCATGTCCTCTTCACAGTTTATTTTAAAATTTATTATTCATTACTTACTGTTAAGTTTTTTAACTGTGAGAAAACGAATTCATGAAAAAAATGTGAAAGCATATTTGGCATGTATTTGAGTTTGAAGGATTAACTACGAATTATAATCCCTGGTAAACAAATTACATTTTCTGAAATGCTTTCTATGAAAAAGCCACTATGCATAATAATAGTGAGAAATAACTATTTTTTGCTGCATAATGTGAATATAATATACGTTTCCTTGGTGAGACTTATTTTAAGACAATTTGAAGACCAAATAATGGCTAAGAATAGATTTTTTAAAATATTTCCTATTAATTACATATAATGAAGATTATGTCACTGAATACCACTGCTGATTTCAAAATGATACATCCTTCAAATAATTCTGGCGATTTCTCCAACTAATTATTAATAAATCATTGAGACAACCTGAGGCATAAGGATTGTTCAAACTATTTAAAGAAAGTAAATTTGATGAATAATAGTACAATCTGTCACCAAAAGTCTTAAATTAATCAAACAGTTTTTAAATAAATTTAAAGAAAGTACTACAAAATTTTCTTTACATACATTTACACTAATAAATAAAACTGCAAAAAAGACTAATATCGTAATACGTGGATTTTACATTATGCCTATAAAAGTAACCAATCAAATTGATTTTAACATCATGTATTATATGTAAAAATTCAAACATAAACTCAATTATCACTAAATTTAGGTAATAATTCAAGATACTTAATAAAATCAGACACGCAAGCATTTAACTTTAGGCTTAAAAAGTTAAAAGCAGATTACTCTAATATTTAACTGAAAATCTAAGTATATTTATCAGATTGTATATCAAAGTAAAGCTAAATTCAAACAAAAATATATTTGTTCGAAATCAGCAGTTGCAAAATAATAATAAGTAAAACATTTTGTGTCCATCCTATAAAGAACTGAAACAGTTTGAGGATTAAACATTTCTTAAATAATAAAGTAATAACTGTTTGTTATTACTGAAAACACAGGTATTAGTTTAAACACAAAATTTAAAAATAAAGTCTGAAAAAAATGTGTTAAATTTATTTAAACTCGTAAATTTTGTTATTTGATATGTACTTACTAAGAAATAGTTTTTCTGAAAAATTATTAAGAGAAGTAACATGAAATATTTTTTATTTCATTATATTTTAGTATTGTAGAATAATGTGTTACAGAAAAATGCATAAAAGTGTTCACATAAAATATCTTGATGGCTTAAACCACCAAAATGTAAAACGTGATGAAAATTTTAAAAAAGAAACCGTAAATTTAATTTGCGAATTTAATTTAAAATTTTTAAACTGAATTACAAATGCTATTTTTGCACAATTTAGCGCTCTCGGACTTAATTTAAAATTGATACAAATTTTAGAAGCAATATATATATATATATATATATATATATATATATATATATATATATATAAATAGATATATATCTATATATATATATATATATATATATTTATATATATATAATGTTCTCATTATAAAATATAGCATTATATATATTATAAATAAAAAAAAGCATTTCTCAAAACTCTCAAATGGTTAAATTATACTAGTTAAGCTAAAAATAATTTGAAGAATCTAGCTGAATATACTTTAACTCTATAAAAGTAAGTGTTTATTTGAATTTAATGTCACATTTTAGTAGTGTAACATAATCTACAACCAAATCAAATTCACTAAACTAGAAAACAGGCCAAATATTTATTTAAATGTAAGAATTTATTGCTGAATAACTTTAAGATAACATTCTTGCAAGGCATCTTTACTAAACTATCCTGAGCGATAATAACTTTTCAATTTCAATGCCGACTATGTTATTACTTTTATTTTTCGTTTCTTGGGGAAATTCTGTTTCTGCATTTAAATCCAATTTTATGCTTTTCACGAAAAAAGAAATCCTACATACAATTCTTAGCTTTTAAAGAAAAATTTTCTTTCAAAACACATGTAAAATGTGGGTTTTATTTATGATTAAATATGGAAATAGCCAATTTCATGGATATCTCCTTCTTTTGAAATCATCTCTAAATAAATCTTAATTTTTTTTCCTGATATATATATATATATATATATATATATATATATATATATATATATATATATATATATATATATATATATATATATATATATATATATATATAATTATATATATACATAAAGCAAGATTAGAAGTATCATAAGCAAAAAATGAAAAATACAAAAATAGTATATTTTATAAAATTAATAATCAAATGTTAGATGTGTGGAGAGTAATACATTTAAAATACAGTGAAAATACCTAATGGAGAATAATAATATATTCATAAAGTTAAATATTAGATAAAGAATAATACATAAAAAGTAACAAATGGAAAAAAATACATTGAAAATACGAAATATAGTAAAGAATTGGAAAAAAGTTCAATATATATTTTAAAATTTCAAAGAAAAATAGAAAATGGAATGAAGTACCAACAAGGCCAGCTGACCCCTGGCGAAGCTGGCAATGTTGGTAATGTTTAAATGTTTAAAGACTAACAATAAGGTGAAGCAAAAAAAAATTTCAAAATTTTGACAGTTCAAATTTCACAAGTTCAAAATTTGACATTTTCTTTGCAGTTACTTAAGAATACATTATTCGCTTCAGTGTCTGGTACCGAATAATTACTGAAGTTACAAAAATGATATCAATATTCAAATGCTTTGATTGATGAATTGTTAATTTAAATCATACACGATTATCAAATTAAAACAACAAATATGCTATTGCTTAAATTGTTTTAGAAACTGTATATATGTCTATTGATATTTACTAAAGATTAAATAGATATTTATTAAAAATTAGATAATTCAATAAGGCTTTTAGGAAGTAACCAAAATTTAGTAAAAATAAAAATCGTAATATAGAAATGCCACATAAAATCATATTTCATATAAAAAAGATAACATTTTACAGCTGTAAAAAGAAAATTCATATCGAGGTGGGAGTCCTTGTAGAAAACCAAATTTCTGAGATTTAGCTTAATGTGTTTCACTGAATTTGTTTGGGACGACTTTCAAACAGAGGAATGGATTAAGAATGTCTTCCATAGAAACAAGTGTTTGTTTAAGAGTGGGGGTAACCGTTTTTGACATAAGCGTACACATCTTAATCGTAGAAAACTTGGAGCTCCAGGATTCGGGAAACATTATTTCGATGATCACATAAACTACTAAAAGGACATTTTTTGCAATACTTACAAAGCATAAACAGTGTTCCAAGTTTATGTTTTGCAAACTGACTTGACAAACGTACGAAAAATAACATTCAAAACCGTAAATTGAATTACAATATGTCAGCCAAAATCAAATTTTACCGACATTAATATCTTCGAAGAGTTTCAGTACAGGCTCTGAAGGGTTTAGGTTTGTTAAAAGAAACCGTCCAGCATTTTTGCGATGTATCAACAGTGTTATTTGGCTTGAAGTTTCAGAGGTGTACATTTCGGTATGGTCTTAGGTATTGACATACTCTTTGCTGAACCTTTGCTCACCAATTTCTATATATGAAATGTCTCTCGAAAACCATTAAGATCTTGTGTACTAAAACACAGCTTGTTCATAAACCTTAAGAAATAGTTTTACGAGGAAAAAGTAGTAGCATTTTCATTTTTAATAAAAGTAATTATTTTACTTTTTCTCTTACTTCATTAAATTTCCTAAGATTTATGACGCTGTTAACTATTCAAATAAATTGCTACGTCTAGGTGAGATAATAATACATTTTAAGAATTTTGATTCAAATCAATCAATAGATTGTATTTCTATAAATTCTCATAAATAATGTCAAATAATTTGAAAAAATAAATAATATTTTGCTAAGAATTCCAGTATAATCACCAAAAGATAATATATTCACTTTATTTTTATGCGTATTTTTGGGTAATTTCTGTTTTGTTCAAAAGCTAAAAAATAAATATTTTGTGTAAAATGTTGATTATGTTGATTGAATATTCTCTAGTGTTAAAGGCATTAAATTATTATTTTACTAAATTGTGAAGTTGAATAATATTTCAAATTTTGTATTTTATATCCCTTGTCCAAATCATTTTGATATTTCTACACATAATTATATTCTAATAGGGGAATTTATAGAAACAAAAGTAATTTTCAAGTTAATTTAAGAGTTATGATTACATAGTTGAGAGAAATTTAGTTTGAAATTTAGTTTAATTAGTTTTATAGTATATTTTTGGAATTTATTGATAACACACACACACACGCGCGCACACGTACACGCACACACACACACACACACACACACACACACACACGATAACGCTTACATAAGTGAACATTTGATTTCAATCAATTAAATAGAAAAGCATAATGGATATTTTGAAAAATATAGATTAATAATTGGTTTTCGCATCCATTTTGATATCTTACAAGAACATTGTAGTAATAGTAACCATGATTGTGACAGTTTCTCTTATACATTCATCCAAATCTTTAAAAAAATGTAAATCGGAAAACAGATGAGTTTTTTTTTAAAATTAATAATAAGGTAATGGTCTTTTAACATAAAATTTTCAAAAAATTATGTTAATTTTTATGTTTCATTATGTTAATTTTTGCTTTGAATAATTCTATAAGCAAAACATTTAGTTTGATAGTTATATTTAAATATTTCTTGACAGCTGTTATTTTTATTTATTGTTTTAGTTCATTTATATTTGGCTTTCATCAGTTAAAATTGAAAAAAATTATTTTGTGTAGATATATTACTCTGAATAATTTTAGCAAACATATCAGTTTATTATTATCTATATCTTCTGAATTTAATTTATACTTGAAAAGTTTTATAAGCCATATTATTTTCAGATAAAATTAATTATATACTTTTATTTGCTTGTGAAACATAATATGACTTGTAAATATGCATTATTAGATTTTACTTACAAAATGTTTTAAAGTAATACGTCTAATAAAGTAATAAATTGAAAAAATTCATAACGGAAATTTTAAATTAGTTTTTATTAAGAAAATTCAGCATAGGATAAAGTTACAGGTAAAATATATAATTCTTCTTTTGACTAGAGAAGATTTGTTTTATTATTAACAGCAAAATTTTAATGAGTAAATTTTAGTAAATAAAGTATTGTAATGTTAGTATTTTATATTATATTACAACATTTTAAAAATAAGTTGTATAATCCCCTTTACATAATTTCCTAATTTAAATAATTATATCTTATCAATACTTTGAAGAAACTATTCAACTATTTCTGTTTCAGTTCAAGACATTCGCGCACTATTATGCATTACTTAAAGTATGGCATTATTAAATATTTTAGATCATGTAGAATATTTATCATTAAAATATTGCATGTTTTGTAGTATTTTATATATTAAACTAATACATTACATTACATTTAAATATTTCATAATTTGTAATATTTTTATATATACGTTTGTAATATTTTAATGATAAAACATTTCAAACGGGTTAGATATAATTTCTAGCAATGATTTTCATCACTAATTGTAACGAATTTCTGACTAAAAACCCATTATCTCAGTTATGAAAGTAATTTTACAATTCTAAATTTAGTTAAAGTATTTTATATTTTTTCTAAACGTCTTCATAAAACCAAAAAATACTATTAAATAGGAAATTTTCTTACCAAATGTTTCTACTGATGACACTTCTAATACTTTTTATATTGAATTTTCTTAAAACTAATTTTAAAAGCAATTGGACCTTTAAAATGCTTGTTGAGCTCTAAAAATTATTTATTTTTGATAGATATTTGTTATTTAAACTTAGATATCTATCTTTTGTTGGAAAGCATGCCTATTAAAATTGTTTTCCAAGACTCTTCTTACATCATTATAATTTAGAAAACTGTAAGCATGTTAAGAAAGTGAAAATGTATGATTCCATTTGAATCGCTAAAAAGGAATTATTTACACTACTCTTTAAACGTGATATTTGATGTTATAGTAAACAGGCAATTTATTTTTCATTTAATAAGATAAGCTAAAAATGTAAAATTCAAAGTCCTCAGTAAAAACTGATAATTTTTTGTATTCTTAATTTATTGTGTCCTTCATTTTTAATACATTTATTTTCATAAAATAAATGGATTGGTTAACATTTCCATTTTCTGAATATATTTCTTTGATTATACATTGCAAATTAAAAGCTGAAAAATTAGAATATATTTTAAAATTATTAACACGTCGTTTTTGAAAACAAAAGCTCAGGGGAAATAAGAATTTTTATGAATTTCTTGAAAATATTTGTAGGTGTAATATTACTTATAATGATTTTAATTTATTATTTTATTTTAGGGATAATAATTAATTACTTTAGTTACAAATTTTAAATTATAATTAATTATTTTAGTTATAAATATCAAAAAGTCATTTTTTAATTTATTTAAAATTTTATTTTCACACTGATTTGAATAGTTTATTTAAATAAAAGATGAAAATTAATGTCAGCCATAGTGTGTTAAACTCCTGAAGATAACTATTAAAAGTTTTCTTTAATCATTGAGTTACGGGGGAGTTTCTCCAAATATCAACTTTCTTACATTTATTTTCGCCTCACTTTATCACTTATAGGAAAAGTATTCCAGTGAAAGTATCTCAGAGTATTTCAGAACGAGAGATTCTGATGTTTGGAGCTAAGCCAAAACTGATATTTCTTTCATTATTTAAGTTTCTGGAAATCTTAGATACTTTATTGGATTCATTGCGTCTTTTCCATAATGCTGAGTATTAGATATTATTTATATTTGTAATGTCATTAGGATATTTTTTCAACATAATGTTACAAAATTTCAAATGAAATTTGAGTTTTCGTTTTTATTTACGTTTTTTGAACGCACAGAAGAAATTATAATACAATAAAAAAAATCCTTTAAAATGTTATTGAATTAGGATAGTATTTATTAAGTTTTTTATTATCCGTCCAGAATAAAAAAACATTTAATAAATGTAATAATTCCTTTTTAATTTAGAAAAATATATTATTTAAAGATATTAATATGTTAAAAGCATAAAAGATTATATATATATATATATATATATATATATATATATATATATATATCCAATGGCAGACTGTTACAACTGCAACAGAGTCTATTAATCTATTATTTCCTGATACCCAAAGAATCGGCCAGAAACAGTTACTTCTTAGCCGTCAAGGCGTTGCCCCGGGTGCACCACAAGGGAAGAGCCACCATTGCACCCTCATACATACCACAGGGACCCGTAAGATTTTTTTTTTGACATTCCGTTGTCATATAGATGTTCAAACTAACCCAGATTTTTTTATATTTAAGAACAGGAAATAAAGTCTCTTTTGTTTATAAATAAACATAGGAATATTTCAATTATGTAATAATGTATATTTGTATTATTTAATACAAGAATAAATAATATTATAATGTGTTGTTTTATTTAGGTGTCGTAAGAAAACTCTATTTTATTTTATTATGAAACTGCATATAATATAATTAACTTTTTAAAATTGCTTTTCTAATGTTATATAATAATGCTAACAGTAAAGATACATTTAAAAATTAATATGCAGCATTTAAAAATTAATAACATTACAAAAGCAATTAAGAAAAATTTTCGACGATAGCTGTAAAAATGTTTGATGATTGATAACATATTTAATGATAAGTATGGTTAATGTCGTGTTCATTTCATATGTCAAGTTAAATTACTCTACGTGCCATAATCATGGCCTTTGCAATGTGTTCAATTTAATCATTATAGATATTTCTTTGAAAGGGAAATTGGTCAATGGCCTATAAAGTTCTTATGATGTCCGGAAAGTTAAAAATGTCCTCCGGGCTGTTCCTACATGATTTGTGAGTTCTGGTGCCCTCTTTAATTATAGTCATTTCACAGAAATGGGGGTTTTAAGTCAGGAAATAGTCCTGATAACAATCCTATGTGAATTGATAACAAATAATTAATGTTTTATGTGTCTTTAATCATAACTTTTAATGATTAAAAATGTTTGGGATATCTAACCGTTATATGCTAACAATATTATGGAGTCCATCACATTTAAAAAAAATCGAAATTCTAGATCAGAGTAAAAAATAGAAAGATTTTACCCCGAAATGGAAAATGTAACTTGAAATTTTGTTGTAAAGTTCTCGTTAGCATTCATTTTTTTAGCTTTATTAAAATATTTATAAGAAAAAAACCTATTTAGGATAACCAAGAGTAAAAAGTTGTAAAATTACAAATATACCTTAGTAACAGTCATTCATACATAGAGAAGAAATACAGAAAAAGTTTTCCGTTATTTTGAATGTGATCAGGAATAAATGTGTAATACTTAATTCCAAAGAGAATGGTTACATTGCAAGGCGACAATTATTTTAAAAACTTATATAAGACAATATTACAAATCTTTTTTTTTTTTTTTGTTTGATAATTTTTGATTGAAAAAATATGAAACAAGTCAGTTTAGAGTACTGAAATTGTAACTAACAGATATGTAAAACAATGAGAGGAATTAATAATTTAATTATCAAAATATTTTCTTAATAAAAGCATTAATACTTAAATATTTTCTCACGATTCAGAGAGATTTCACCTTTAAAAATCATTTTTGTAATTAACAGAGTAAATGTTTTCAAATTTATTTGATAAACTTTAAAAAATGTGTTTGCAAATCTAATAATTAAATTGCATAAGAAAAATAATGGGAATGTTTGCTTCATTTTACTCTAATTGTTTAAGTAATTTGATACACAGAATATGAAATATGCATATAAATTTAAACTGTGTTAAGGGATTAATTCAGGTATTATGATTCAAAGTACATGAATTCGGCTTCAATATTATTATTAACGATTAAATACTTGTGTAGAAGTTTGAATAATAAAATAAGCTTAAACTGGTAAAGAAAATAATAATTGTATTCATTGTACAAGTCTATGCTATTTATGTACATTTATATATTATCTGCATTTATACAATAATATTATCTACACTTTAAACAAATACGTACATGAACTTGTTTAAAATGTAGATAATATTATTATATAAAAAACTCTTATGTTTTTGACATATAAATACGAAAAAATTTGTATTATATGCATTCAGTATTTGTAATGAACTCAAGTCTCAATAACTCTGGCCATGCACTTCTTTCTGAAGAAGTTATAAATATATATTTATTTAGCAATGTTTCTATTTGTTATTATGTATTAAAGATATAGAACAAAAATATGTTAAGTATTTGATGATATACATCTTATTTTCCATAATTTCTTCACAAAATTTCATGTTAATATTCCTTCTGTCTTAAAATTTATAATAAACAATTACTTTCTAATGCTCAAATAAGATTTAAAATATTTTAATGAATTGTTAGTATATCATGACTTCTCTGAGAGTTATAGGATTACATTTTTTATAAGTCATTTTATAAATTATGCTTAATTTAAGAAATAATAATTTTTAACAAACATCTGTAAAATTCTTAAAAAAATATCAAGAATTTTTTGTTGATTAAAATTAAGAAATTACGTGAAATAAAATTTATACGATACATGCACATTCATTCCTATTTCTTAAATATAATATTATTATACCTTTAAAACAGCAAAATATTTAATTATGAATTACTACGCCAAGATCAGATTTTTCCTGTAAATAGTGATTTGGTTCTTCAAAATACTGTTTTTGGTTAAGTAGTTAGTGGCAGCTTACCCACTGCAATAGAGGAAAAAGTACATTGCAGTATTGTTGTTAAAAATATTTGATCATTCATACTACAACAAATTAGTGTGCTAAATTCGTTCATACGTACTTATAATTATTTTTTTAAAATAAAAGGTGAATTTAAAAATATGATAGATGTTTTCTCCTGGAATGGTTTTCACAAAAATTCCAGTCAGTTTATGTTTCTTTAATTAATAAATAAAATGTTAAAATTGCGGAAATTTATTTAAAAATTATAAATTTTTGTTAGAGCTTAATAAATTATAAATTAAAAATTATAAATCTTTAGAGTTAAATATGTAAGATTAACACTCATTAAAAAAGAAAAAAAATATTCTAAGGAAACATTTAAAACCATAACATTTCTTTTACTTTACTTTTCCTCATTCCTGTTCATCTGGGTTCTACGAAAGAAAAAAATCTTTTCGATATGAGTTTATTTTATTGCCATAAAAAAGGAATTTATTTTTAAGTATTTCACTTATATTTATATAACAGTTAATTTGTTTCTCCTTTAAACATGTAAACTTTCATTTAAATTATTTTACTCGAGATAAAATGTGTTTATTTCTACTCGTGTCGCTTACGAGTTTGCAGCATAAAATAAGGACATGCATCACACCTGAAAATTGTTTATTGTTATTGCTACTTAAAAGGCGCATTCACTTATAAAAGCAAAAACAAAACAAATGAAAGCAAATGAGTTTTCACCAAAACAAATTCAGTCATCATATAATAATGCAAGCTTTCATTGAACATGACACTTTTAAAAGTACTGGAGAAGCAACAAAAATATTTTTACGAAAGTTTGCTAAATTTACTTAAAGTTCATATATCAAAGAAAATAAGAATTTGTTGCCAACTCTGGAAACCTCATTAGGTTTTCATTCTTTGTACGATAAAATTTATATGCATAATAATTGCTCTTTTGACAATGCTTTTACTAGAACAAACAACTATTGCATAATTTGTTTCAATGTTCTCTTAAATTAAATATTTGCCCTTTCTTCAACTAAATATGTTTTGAAAAAGCTGAAATGCATAAATTTCTTTAATAGATTTATTGCATAAATTTTGAAGCATACTTTTCAATATTTTGTTTTCAAAATTCAGTATTTATAAAAAATATACAATTTATATTTTTATTATGGATATTGAATATTAAAAATTGCTAATGATATTTATTTTCAGCAATTATTTTGACGATTTTATTTAAAAATAGAGCTTAAAATTGATTTGTTTTAAAAACAACATTAGAGAAAATAATATTCCATTATTTTATTTAAAATTAATTTGCTTCGGATGATAATATTTTTCACTCTCTTTTCTGATAAACCTTAGTATTTTTGATAAAATATTTTTTGAAAAGCTTAAAATTTTATAATTCAATAATTATCGTTGTTTTTTTCTTTAAATATAAATCCATTTTCTGAATTCCTTCATAAATCTCATTTTGAATTTCCATTTATTCCGAAAATTTTATCAATTTATTTAAAAATTATAGAAACACAAAATGACCCAGAAAAATCTGAAATATGAAATTCAATTAAAAATAATAGTAAATTGGGGAAAGAGTAAAATAATGAGCAATATCCACAAACCATTTACCAAATTCTTGTGAGTAATAACTTAAAAATGCTATATCTATAATAAATAAATCTTGCAAATCTGCAGTTAGTTTCTTAGCAGACGATTGAAATCTGTTTGTGATTGTGAATGACACATTTGAACAAATCGCAATGTTCCTCATTTTTGCAATATCAAGGACTTATATCAACTGAATATTAGTGACATTCACTAGATAAATTCAAAGAAGAATGTTTAACACATTTAGCTGTTTAAATTCATTGACAGAAGCATTTTTAACTATTGTAATATTGATGGTTTTTCTTACCAATAGTAATTGAAGAGAATGTTGAACATATTTTGTTGCAGTGTAGTCTGAATGCAAGTACCAGGATTGTTTCTAGAACTAAATTAAAGTTTCTGATTAGTTTATGGCTCCCAGATTTCCCTAATAGTTTGAGAACAAGTTATTTATTTCTTCAATTAATTTTATTTTTCTTTTAAAATTTTTCTTATTTTTGTTATTGTCTCTCAAATGTTTTTTTGGATAAATGTACTTACTTCTGTAATATCATGGCAATATTAGTGGTACACGATAAATATTAGTTGAATTTATTTAATAAAGAAAATGATGATTGGAAATTTACAAGTAATGTCTTGAAAAATTGAATAATGTTAAGAAGTTCCTTTTAAAGACATTGTCATTTTCTCTGTTAAGTATTTGAAGTGATGACGCACATTATATGGAATGATTTTGAAGAAAATTGGCAACAACAGCTGCATGATAGTTTTAACAGAATAGTGCTGTGAATATTTCACTAATGGAAGAAACAACTATGGCAATGTTTTGAAAAGTAGATGTCAGTGAGTTTGAAAAGCGTGTCTATTTTCTGTTATGATGTTAGCATGTCAAGATTGAGTATTTGAACATGTGGTGTGAATATGAACACATTCTTATGGGTACTATTTTTTTCATTTATTAATGCAAAAATAACATAAGAAAACTTTGAAACAATATTGATCTATTTAAAGAAATTATATTTTTCTTAATAGATATTCATGTAAGACTTGAAATATTTTCAATTCCTTATTCTGATTAAAAAAAACTGAATTTTGTTTTGACAGGAACAGATAAATTTATAATGTCATATCATTTCCAGAAAATTTTAAAATTCATCACTTCATTAATTTCCACCTTAAGTTTTCATGATTATAATGTACCGCAAAAATTATTTGTTTGTAAAATTTGTTTGAAATGAAATTAATGAAAATTTTATTTAAATGTTATAGATTTAATATTTATTCTTTAAATGTTGAATACTTTATATTTTAGAAAGAATTGAGGAAAAGTAGCTAAAAAAAATTTTTAGGTTTCTTTTACAGCTTATATCAAACTTTGTGGTGTCAAATAACAGTTTCATAATGAAATTGAAATTAACCGAAATCAAATTTGCAGCTCAGCAAACTTTAGTTAGAATTTCTCACTTTCCATTAATCAAACTCATAAATTTTCAATTTAGAGCAAAGTCAAGTTAATTAGCTACCGTAAATGTGGAAGGAAATGAATAATAGGAACGCTCACCTAACTAAATTCATTGACCTTTAAAATATTTTATTTAAGAGAGGAAATTCATTGGAAAGTCAAATTTTCTCAGTAGAAAGAGAAAAAATAAATAATTATAAAATAATATTCAAATAGTTAAGGCTGAAAATTTACTTATAATCTAAAGGATTCATTAGAATATTTTTAATAGCTTGCTAACTGAGCAATACACATAATTGAACAAATATAAAACTATTCACTGGTTTTCTGATCTCTTTACCTTTAATCATAGATTAAAATTACAGAAAAATTTAGTTCTATTTGTATTGAAATACACACTAAAATAAATTAGGTATACAGATTATTTTAGGATTATATAAAATTGCAAACCTTGCAATTTTCTATATTAACATATACAAATAAATTTGTTTTAGTATT
This sequence comes from Latrodectus elegans, assembly GCA_030067965.1. NCBI lineage: Eukaryota > Metazoa > Arthropoda > Arachnida > Araneae > Theridiidae > Latrodectus > Latrodectus elegans. The sequence goes on from CM057816.1 coordinate 32,633,873, forward strand.
ATGAACCATTGGAAAATGTTCTTTGAGGATAAACTTAATGCTACCATATGAATGTACGGATTATTCTTAAACTAATAAATGATTAAATAATATATCATATAAGAAAAATATTTTTTTAATTTTATTGATGTATAAATATTGCAAATGTATTTAATGATGAAATTGATGCATTTGGAAATCTTTCAGTAAAATATATATTAATTTTGTTGTAAATAAAAAATATCGGAAATTAAATTTTTTTGAATAGCAATTAATTTGTACCTCTAACTGGTATGCTTAAATATAATACTTCAATTGCCTACATAATTTAATAAGTAAAATGCTTAATTATCCTGCGATAAGCGTGATCATAAAATTAAAATAAGTACAGTTTTAATGAATCCAAATAAAACCCTCCTGAAGTTTCATTTCTCGCAGAAAAATTAAAAATATTATATTGTCAAATAATCACATATTTTTTAAGAATTTAATTTGTTTTATTACTACGTTATTTTATAAAACTATTTGAAAAATAAAATATTTACTAAATTTTAACTGAGTGGTTATGGTTCCTGATTCCTAAGGCTGTTGGTTCTCGGCTGGGCATGGATTATTTTTTCTCTGTGTAATTTCTTGTCATTTCTGATATGATGAATAAATGTGGCCCACCATATAAACGGTCTTATAGTGGTGATAAGGGCCTATGTGGCATACTTCAGAGTGGCCCCCTGGGTAACAATAAATTAGCAACAATTTTCGGTCTTGTGACGAAGAGTTATTAATCGTCTATTGCCCGCCGTTACAAACGAAGTTAAGTATTTCTGAACTTTTTTGTATTACTATTATTTTGTATTACTTTCTAACAGGAAATATAGTTTTCTTTCACTAAAAATTCAAGGATTAGTTTTAATATATCAAACAAAAATGGTGTTATCAAACAACAAATTTAAATTGAAAAATTAACTATTTGAAATTATTATATATTTATTATTTTTTTAATTCTATTTCATTTAAGATTTCCCAATGAGTAATTAAAGTTGTTTAAAAATTTACTCATATGCATGAAAAGTTTTGGATTCTTGAGATTTATAAAAATTAAAGTGATTTTAACGTGTGCGATTGTACATTTAATTCAAATATTTTCAAATTATTTCGAATTAATATATATTTTATTTAACAAAAAGTATTCCTTGCCACTATATTTACATTATTTGTTTCTTATTAAAGTAAGGTTGTATTTAATATTTTTTTTCTCCTTATCTTAATTAAAGAATAATGTTATCCTGAATCAAATTTTGAATTTGTTTAAAAATTTACTCATATGCATGAAAAGTTTTGGATTCTTGAGATTTATAAATATTAAAGTGATTTTAACGTGTGCGATTGTACATTTATTTCAAATATTTTCAAATTATTTCGAATTAATATATATTTTATTTAACTAAAAGTATTCCTTGCCGCTATATTTACATTATTTGTTTCTTATTAAAGTAAGGTTGTATTTAATATTTTTTCTCCTCATCTTAATTAAAGAATAATAGTATCCTGAAACAAATTTTGAATTTAAAAGGAATTTTATTTATTATTTACTTTGCAAATTAATGAATATCAGTCATATGTATGCGATAACTAATTAAATAATTCATTAATAATATTTAGATTAAGAGATAGGGTATTTATTATCGATTGATTTTTCTGTTATTATAGTTATCTGGACTACTTTTATGGCATGTTTTGCTTTATATTAATCATTTTATTGACAAAATATAAAGAAGACGCAAGTTGCCTTCTTATTTTTTTCCATCAGAACTTAATTCATAATATTTTCATGCTTACTAATTTGAAAGTGATTTAATATGTTTTTAAAAGCTATTAAAGTTTTATTGGAATCCCATATCTATTATAATTACGATCGATTTTTCAAATATTCATTTTAAATACTTTAAGGAATTTCGTTTATCTGAAATCTAAAAATAAAACTTATCAAAATTTAAATGATTTATCAACATACAAGGTCTCCTTTATTAAATTAAGCAAAATTTGATTGGCAAGTAAATTCTTACAACAATATTTTAAACTATGTTCTTGAATTAATTTTGGACGTGTTACATTCTTTAAAAAGAGATCTTGTATGTCTGTAATGCAAACCATTTTTTAAGAATTTGATGGTAAAAACCGGAAAACAGTATAGTTAAGCAATTATTAATTCTTGTATTACTTATTATATTTGTGAAAAAAATATTGCAATTCTCAAATAATAATGTATTTCAATAAATTTTATTCTTGTAAATGCGAAATACATATTGATAGTATTTAAATAAAATTAAACTTTTAGCTTAAATGATTAAAATGGATATCTTAGATAAGTATAATTATTAGTTCTAAAAATAAAATATTATGTTTTTATTTTAATAACTATGTGCATGTTATTATATTTGATATTTATCTAAATTTTTATCATTATCAATATAATTACACATAAAAGATAATAATTTTAATCACAATGAGATCCTATTTAACTTATTGTTATTTCGGAAAGAAAGTTTGCAATAACAAAAGTTTTATCTAATAGAAATATAAATCTCATTTTTATATATTAATAGTAAATCAGTAGATTATTTATGAGATTAAAATATAACCATTCTATATTTAATTTCAAATGCATGACAATAAAATTCCAACAATTATGATGCATGCGCGAAAAGAAATGCAAATAAAAAAGTTGTAATACAGTAATTGCAATTTATTACACCATAATACATTTGTAAATAGAGCAGTTATATAGTTCCTTCAATAATTTGAATGGGTCACCCTTGTTGGAATATATTCATCAAACTTTTAGTTGTGGATTCAAAGAACATCAGGTTATCTTTCATTCTCCATTCTTTCCTAAGCATTTGCCTCGTATCACCTAGAACAAAATTTAATTTCAATCTGTACAAACCACATCCTGTACTAAAAAAAAGAGGAGATATCTCAGATTTTATACAGAGACTTAAGGACCTTAAACTATGCATACTATTGCATGATATCACTGTTGAAATCCGATTTGAACTACAAGAACATCACTAACAATTCAACACAGAGACCATCATTATTAAATTACTATCATGATTGATTCGAAAAAAACCTACATTATTCTTTTATAAATTCACCATTGATTATCTCTTGACATTATCGTAAATGGTATCGTTTGTCCTTTTAATCGCCTGCAAACCTTCTTTTTTTAAAGCCATCAACAAAGGCAATCAACGACTATTTATATCACCATGGGAATATCAAGAGAAATCTGCTTCTGTTTCAAGGTAACGACAGAAGTGATGTGTGAATTATATTAATAAAAAACAGCTCTTGGATTGACAGAATAATTCGTTTATAATTTTAACATCATCACTACATTTAAAATGCGTCATTATTTCATATTCCAATTACCTTTGCGTCTGCTGAAATCACCAATCAACCTGTTTTTATTAGCTTAATTAATGCCCTCATTTGTCCATTTTAAGTACCTCGTTTTTTCTCTCTCTCTCTCACACACACACATACAGACACATATTCTATTGCTGAACATTTATTCATAATTTTAGAAAAAATATTTGCAAAAAGATCACTCCAGTTGATAGAGCAATACAAATGTTATCAGTTTCTTTCATTCCCACTGCCTTATTTCACTTCATCAGTTTAAGAATCAAAGCATCTTGAAATCAGTTACATTATTTAGTGCACTGAATTATCAATTTAAATGTGTTTTTGACTATATGTTTATCATGATGCATTTTTAGAATCGTGATATGTTTTTTAAAGAATCCTTTAATATTTGAGAGTTTTAAATCTTAAATAGATGTTGATTTAAGTCAATATCTTAAGATATACCATTATGTTTCCTTTAAATGAAGTTTTTCAAAGTTTAATTTGTCTTAGAAACCATATTATGCAGGTATGTGAAATATTTTTGCTGTGTTTTTTAAACATATTCTGTTCACTGTTTTTCAATAATTAAAAATAAAATATATTCAAAATTTCAGGAAACAAAAACTATATTAAAAGAAAATATTTAAAATTACCTTGCATACTTAATTTGTTTACAAAACTAATCCATTAAACTCAAGTGAAACTGAAGATTTAGGCTTCAAAATCCAAAAATATGTCATGACAAAATATAATTAATATAAATTTTTACTGAGCTTTTACTATTATTGTTGGAAATGTCTTTAAAATCTCACTTGGGCGAATATATTTACACTTAAAGTAAAATCATTTGAAGATTAAAAACATTTAGATTGAACATTTACAAAAAACCTCTTTTTCTACTTATCCTCTTTCAATATAATGTATTTCACGCCAGGTAAAGCTCTTTCAAGATAGGTTTTTACTAGTGATTTCTTCTCTGAATGAATTCTACTTTTTTATATAAAATTCTCTTCATTTTCTAAAAGCTTCTGGATGATTTCATGTTTCTTTTTTATTCTGCTACAATAAATCTGCAAATCATTCAAGCTGTTTTTATCTATTTTTCTCAATCATGATAAGAAAAGATTTAATACTTTTAGTTTAAAATACTTTTATGGTTTGTTGATGTAAAAGTTTCGATTACAAAACGAAAATGAAAAGTTATTCCTTTTTTAACATTTATTAAGATATCCTTCATTTCGAATACTTGTTAAGAGAAGCTTTATGGTTTACTCAAAATAAGGAAAAAGTTAGACTTTCTATTAGAAATAAATTTTTAAGAGAAAATTGCATCCCGATGTGCATATCTAAAAACAGTAGATTATCTATATATATTTCACTATAATTTACAACATGTACGACTTTAAAAATGATGAATTTGCTTCTTGATTTTTTATCATGCAAACCAAAAGCAATAAAATAAGATTGATATTCTAGATTTATGCAACTTTTTTTTTTAATCCAGAAACATTCTTTTTTAATTTAGAAATAATTTTGTCATAGTAAATATAGACTAACATTTACATTATAGAGTAAAGAATACTTATTTATCATTTTAAGAAAACTATAATGTCTTAATCCTTTTATTTGCTTATTGTAAATTACGATTTTCAGCGATTCCAATTTCTTTTAAGGGAAAATGTTATCTGGGGAAACTTAAAGAAATTGAATTTTTGAAAGGGTGATTAATATTTTCTCTTAAATTTAATTTTCTATACTAAAATGTCCTTTCTTAGGAAACCGAATGAAATGTTTCTTATTAATTTTTTTTCGACCTGAACTGACAGTTTATTTTAAGGAGTTCTTTTGCTTTTATAAAACTCTTTTTTGTTCTTTATAAACAGAGAAAACATGCTTACGACACATTATTTTTTACATTTATACAGCAAAATATTTTTTTTAAAAAAATAATGATATTTGCTAGTATTTAAATCTTTGTAAAAACTTGTACTTTACTATAGCTTTGAGCAAATTTTCACTTTATGCTAAAAATTGGAATTTTTGGAACTTGAGAATGGAGTCATTTTGCAATATTTAATAAAATCATAAAAGTAATTTTCAAGCATTCTTCAGATCATGATATATTTTTTGTCAAATCTATACAAGAAAAATCAGAATTGCAAATTAATATTTTGTGGAAAATTAAATAGGGAGAACATAGGAATAAAAAGAATACAAATACCATTACAAATTATATTTTTGCACCGAAATTGGTGTTCTCGTTTATAATCTTAAACGATGGCCACTTATAACTGACATACTTGGTAGATACATGAATATTATGCACAACAAATCTTTATCGTATTTATTTAATTAAAAAGTCTTTTCCATCTGTTCACTTAAAAATAATGTTTTCCAAATTTTTAATTTTCTTCAGCTATGGTGCACACAAATATCTTTTCATGTCTGTTATGTTTTGACCCCAAGTGATGTAAAGTGTAATGGTTGAATACACTTCTCATTGCCAGTGGACTTTATTCGCAAGTCACAAGGGAGAAACTCCTAAACAACACTCCCAAGCATCAATTCCAATAGATGTGCATGCATAAGGTAGAAACGAAAAATCCATTTGCCACTGCTGAGCAGGTTGGTTAGCGTTTCTGCCTTCTGTTTAACAATCCATGTGTTCAAATATTATCTCTATCTTAGTTGACTGTAATGGTTCGAAATCCATTTTAAACTGTAGATCCAGGTCTACCTACTCTTCATACGCAAAAGTACCATTGAGTGACTAGCACATCTTTTACCACGGTTCAACAGTGGCTGGGAATCTTTATTTTACTACTCAACAATCATTGTCTCATATTGTTTTATAATTTACCAATATATAAATCCATCTTGTCTGAGTATATGCATGTAGTTTAAACTGCACTGATTGTATTGCATTTTTAAATATGTATGTGTACTTATTTCCTGGTATTATTTTTATTTATTTTGGTATAAAAACATACCAATTTTTATTTAATTGAATAAAAATTTTATACCTGAGAAATTAAATATTCCAATTAAATAGATTATACATAATGTATATATATATATATATATATATATATATATATATATATATATATATATATATATATATACAATATTTTTTAATTTACTGCAATCAATAGAATCTAGATTGCAGTAAATTAAAAATACTTTTTCCTTGAGCATAACTGTAAGAGTTTGAAGCCCTTAAAATGAGTTTTAATTTTACTAAATAATGATCATAGATTAAAAATCATATATTTATCTTGTTATGCGGAAGCTTACTTACATGTTCTGAGAAAAAGACATTGAATTATTATTATTTTTAGTAAGAAATATATATATATATATATATATATATATATATATATATATATATATATATATATATATATATATATATATATATATATATATAATACAGCATATATTTATTTCTACACACCGGGCCCATTTTAAAACATTTGGATAGCACACAATAGAAAGTTTTCAATAATTTACTTTTCAACCCATGCTTTCAGTTAGATTGATTGTTATGCCATTATCTCACATACATCATATAAAAATATGTACTTAATCAGCTTGTAAGCTGTAATTCTCACAAATAGCAATTTAAATTTTTGTAATAACATTTCAATGGTTTTAAAGTTATGTTTACAGGAAAATGACATTTAGTTAAGCAAATTTGTGCATACAGAAGAAATTATAAGATCACTAGGGATAAAGGAATCATGTATTTAAGTTGGTTTTTCAAATATTAAGCTTTGCTTACAGAAACATAAAAACTAATTTCTATCAATTAAAAACATTTTGAACAGTTTGATATAATACCTTCTTCAATGCTATAAATTAAGTATAAGAAACATAAACATGACAATAAAAAATATAGTTTTGAAGATTATCTGCGATTAAAAAGATATTTATTATTTAAAAATATTTCTGTATCTATCAATGTATTCGTAATACATTTTAGAAAAGGAATTTGAAACAATTTTGTTTCCATAAATTAAATCTTGGTTGATAGTCATTATATTTTAATTTTTTATTAAACATCCATAATATCTAATATTTACAAAAGTATACAAAGAATTTATAGATTGAAAAACTAATTTCATTGACCACTTATATATTTATAAACAAATATTCTATAAAAGGAATTGCATAGTACACCCAATGATTAATGTAATTAATAGAGGTATATAGATTAATAAAGAGGTATATCATTATAAATTATCCTTATTTAATTTACATAACTATAGATTAAATACGTAATATAGGTATGTTAATAATAAATTGTTTTTGCATTTAAGAAATAGCACTTCAAAAAGCATATTAAAACGCAAATGATATGTAGAATGTTTTTTTAAACTGAAGCTAGAAAAATAAATCCAATTTAACTTTCAGGTACATATGCACATATAATATAAATAAAACATTGTATACTGATATTTATTATATTGGGAGTTAAAAATTTTACAAGATAAATTCAGATATTGCATCCTCTGTATGGTATTTATTAAATTAATTGGAAGATAAGTCCATGTAATTACATTAAAATGTTTTTTTTTTACCCTAGTGCTCATGTAATATACAGAGAAGAATAGTTAGATCCAAATAAATGTCTTGTTTTTTACATTTACTGTTATTTGTTTCGTTACATTCTTTCCACAACAAAGAGAAAAGCTCGTAAGAAGTAATCTAGAATCAATTTCTGCTATTCAACCAACGTCTTAATTATATGGATGAATTTGATGGCTATAAAGAAGTCGTAAGTTTTTTTTGCGTTCTTCTAATTAAAAGGAACACAATTGCTTCTTAATATTGATATATTGTATAAATTATCACTCTAAGTCAAAAATAATATATTTTTAAGACTAAAATATAATTATTTTAAGATGAAAAGTTTCTAAAACAACTCTCCAGCTTACATATTGTATTAATTTATATAAATCCTATTTTGTTATAAATGAAGCTAGTTAAAAAAGTAAAATTGAAAACTATTCATTTGTCAAGTATGAATATAAATATATTTATTTATTGCTTTAAAAATTTAGCAATAAATAACTTTTGACATTTAAAGGTTTAAAATTATTTTTGTTTGATAAAGTATTTTTGTGTAAATCTTACCTAAAAGTAAATAAAATTTTTTCTTTGATAAACATTTTTTCTATTTTAAATAACTATTGATTTTTTTAAAAAAATATCAAAATTATTGAAAAACTTATAAAAATTAAGCAAACCATTTTTAAATTTTATTTAAATTATCAAAATTAAAATTGTCAATGAAATTCAAGCATTTAAAATAAAATATTATTTTTTGAATTAAAATTTTCCAAATGCATATAATTTGCAATGTTTGTAAAAATTAACTATTTATTTTTAATAAATAACACATTAAAATCATGTTAAATTGTTCTCATCCATGCCAAAGATCCTAAAAAAATATGTATAAGAAAATATCTAACAGGAAAAAAAATAAAATATAAAAGTTATTAAAATATATTTAGGAGTAAGTTCAGTTGATCATATTTATAAAAATTGCATTTTGAAATCACACACACAAAATTGGGGAGGAAAAATATTAAACAGTTATTTGTATATGATATAACAATTTTTAATATAACATAATATATTTTATTCAAAATTTAACATTATATACTATCGGGTGAATAAACTTTTGAACAAAATCAATTTATGTAAATCAACATTCATTCATTATAAACTTGATTTGATTGAGCAATTATGTTTAAGCAAAACAACGATAGAAGTTAAAGGAGAATTTTATAAGCATAGTTATTCATGGTATTCGAAAATTGATGATAATGATTAAGAAGATCAAAATTATAATTTTTCAATAATAAAACAATAATTGAAATGAAGTGTCTCAAAGTGTTTGATAAGGGCTCTTGAATAATTTCTATTTTATCAATTAACAAGATTAGAATATCATGTTTACCACAAAACGTGATTAATAGACTCTGAAAAATTAGTTAAATTTACATATGTATAGAGTTTATTACTTGTGTGAGTTTAAAAATAATAATTTATGGTATCGGAAAATATCACGTTACTTGAAACGAGTGCCTCATTTCGTCGTTTTAACGTCTAAACAAAAGGCTGATTAAATTAAATTGGCTAATTAAAGTTCAAGTAGTATCCGGGAAAATGTTTTGATTTCTGAAGAATACTTTTCACAGAAGAGCGCTTTTTAATTTTGCTACTACAAATTAACCGATAGAGATAAAGAAAATGTACCGAATCAATACTTAAAGATTCTTCGAAGATTATTCTGTGGAGAGCAATATGGGAAAAGTTAGAATTTAATTTTCTGCTATTGTAGAAAAAATTAATTTGGCCATATATATGAATAGAATTAATGAAAGATTTGCACAATAGAAACACATTATTGTAATGGATTCAGTAGCAGCAAAAATGTTGACATAAAACTGCTTGCTTCTTTCCTCGAACTCATAGATAATTTATGGTGAATAGAACCGATATTTATACATGTAAGTTTAGCATTAAAAATGGAATAAAATTATAAATACATAAAAATATGTAATTATGAATGTATTTTTTACAATGACTCATATTTATTTTTTAAAAAATACATGCAAAATTTCGAGTAAGTAATTCAGATTATGAATTTTAAGTAGATTTTATTTTCTTTAAAATACAATTTACGAAAACTTCAGCATTTTTTCCTACTTATCTTTTTGGAACTTCTTTTATAAGAACATGTGGCTTGCAAACTAAATAATTTTTTCTGTCAATACTTTATTAATAAAACATTATATGAAATACAGCTTCACTTATTTTAGAAAAAATATTACTTTAGAAAATAAATAAATTTAGCTTTTTATGCTATGATGTTTAAAAATATTTCAAGAATTTTACATGCATTTACATTTCTGCTTTACACTTTTTCTGCTAAAAGGTATTCAGTTTGTTAAAAATTTGAGGTATTTCATTCTTATCAAGCAGTATTTAGAAAAAAATTACATTGCGCTTATTTTAAATTTAAGAAAAATGATTATTTTTAATGTAAAAATTGGAAACTAAGCAAATAAAAACAATTAAGAAGCACCAATCTATGTATGCATCGATTATCATCATCTTTATGAAAAGTCTTTTTAAGAATAAAAATTAAATTTCACTTGAACATTAAAATTAGGATTTAATCATAAAATTAAATTTAAAAAAAATCTAAGCAATAATTAGCATTTTGCAAAAAAGGACATATAGACTAATGATTAATTTTCTGTAAAAATGTACTTCTAACAAAAAAACATAATTTTAAATATTTTTTTTAAAAATATTTAGGATTTCAATGTGAGAAAGGTAGCATGTAAAAAACTCATTGAAAAATCTGATTATTAATTTTAATCCAATTATTTTCTACAGGCACAATTAAAAATGCAATAAATAAGAGACAAATTTAGTCCTCTTTTTTGTTCATTTCCCATTTTTATGTACGAATTTAAAGTTAATTTATCTAATTTGAAATCTGAAGGAGATATTGATTACTAATAAAGATTTCATTGTTGTTGAAAGTTGCTTTCGTAAAATAACCTTAAATTCCCGTAAAACCTACGAGCCGTTAATTCGAAATACATATTGTACGAGGCTTTTATGCTTATAAATACGATTAATTTTAATCCAATTATTTTCTACAGGCACAATTAAAAATGCAATGAATAAGAGACAAATGCAGCCCTCTTTATTTGTTCATTTCCCATTTTTATGTACGAATTCAAAGTTAATTTATCTAATTTGAAATCTGAAGAAGATATTGATTACTAATAAAGATTTCATTGTTGTTGAAAGTTGCTTTCGTAAAATAACCTTAAATTCCCATAAAACCTACGAATCGTTACTTCGAAATACATATTTTACGAGACATTTATGATTATAAATACGATAATATATAAAAAATATGAAAATCTGTATTATTTTTCAGTTAAAAAAGTTATTGATTTCAAATTGCAACTTTTATCTTATTTGAAATTAATATGTAAATTTTAAAAGCCCAACTTTGAATATACATATTTCTAGTACATATGTTCTTTTTAAAATGCTTTGAGAAGATGTTTATTAATTCCACTGAGACATCTTTGTTTTTAAAATTTTGCATCCTCCCAAGAGATTTAAAATTCAGTATAAATGCAAATGTCGTGTTAAGCACTTCAATATCAAAGGCATCTAAAAATATACAGTATAACTCTTTTTTCCATATATGACCTAGAGATATTCTGAATTTCTTGCTATGCATTTACATAAAATGTGAAGAAAGCATTTCGCATTTTTTGCTCAAGAAGTTAACATAGTAAATAATCAATGCACAAATGTCACTTTATTATGCATTTTTCATAAATAAATTTCAATATTTTCTGCATAAATTTTACAATTTTAGTAATGTCATAATATTAAAAATAGCAATTATTGAAATGTATTCCAATAATTGCTGCTCTATTTCAACGATGCTCTAATAAAGCTTATCTAAAATTTTCTTCATATCACAATAGCTGTCAAAAACATATTACTTTCATCTTATAAAGTACTGAAGTACTAAAAGTACTTCATAAGTACTGAAGTAGTAAATTTAATTTTAAAATTAGCAAATTGAATAATCTTCCAACAATTTATTCATTGTTTAATTTAAAAACTAGTAATTAGAAGAATAAAAATAACTCACATTTACCAAACCCACAAGAAATAAAGAGAGAGTATCGCCACCAATTAGGTAACTCGACTCCAATAAGTATGACAAAAAATTACATTTAATAGAAAAATTATGAAACTAGCTTTGGCTAGATTCAGAACTAGAATCTATATACACTTTGGAAGAGGAACTTTGAAAGTTTAAAGTCCGGGTTAAGTATCAAGCCGTGTGATAAAAAGTTCGCTCATTAAAGACAAATCGTCAAGATTCACATTTTTTATAATTGTTTAAATTATCTTAAATTTGCAAAATATTCACTTAGTATTTTTCTAACACTATAAGCGCCAAGGACACAAAATTTAGAAGAAAATATAAATGTAAAATTAGTCTGAATTTAAAATTTATTCTTAAGAATTAATAAAAAAGATACAATATATTAAATATGTGCATAGGGGTTCATGTATGTGTATTTAAAATATTTATTATTTTGATATTTATAAAATTTAAAGACAGCAATAATTATGATATACAGTACAAGTAACAAATAATTTCATAACTAATTACTTTTACCGTACATGCAAATAATAGTACATGCAAATAATAATGATTGCAAAAAGTTAATTATTCTTTAAGCTTTTTGCTTTAAGAATACCTAAATATTTGAATGTAAGTAATATTTTAAAGTTTAAATATCAGATAATAATTTCTATTTAAAATTTAATAATAAACAATAATTTTATATCTTGCATTGTTAACTGTTTAAGCATATCTTTTGGGAATTTTAACCCTTCAAGCAAACTTATGTCCTATATACTCTAAATATTGTAAATGATAGTCCTACTTCATTCAATTTCAATAAGGTTAAATGTTACTAATTGTGATCAAGTATATTTAACGCTATAAGTTTTACAAACTAGATATCTTTTTAATTTAAGAATGTCTTATATTAGTGTAAATTATGCATTTGAAAGAAAATATATATACTTATTTAGGAAAGTAAATATTGTATATTTAAAAGCTCTCTACTGTTCTATAACAAAGTTAAGATTTAGTGTAGTTTTTACTTCAACAAAAATATTTGTAATAGTTTAACATTTTTTTAATGCTTATGCCAATAAAACACATAACTAATCCACCACAATAAAGATAATTTTAGCAGAAAAGTAGAATTCATATGAAAAATTAACATTTAAATTAACGCAAATATTATTTTTATCTATGTTTACCCAAATGTATGCCTTTGATATAGCTAAACATTATATAGATATATTAATAAGTAACATATACACTTATTGTTTAGAAACACTAGCAAAATAATTATTTTTACAAAAATTATTAATTTATTTCAAGTTCACTATTTTGTTTCATAGTTATGCGTTCGCAAAATGATAAATATTTTTAAAACTTTTACTGAAATATTTTTGGCATAAACTTTGGTATTTTCAATGATAAGTTGGTTTTAGATGTTAACAACTTTAAATTCCGAATGTCTATACATTTTTGATTAACTCTTGGAAAATAAACCTGTGTGCACTATCCATCATGTTGTAAAATACTATTTTACCTAAAATACACACTTTAAATTATAATTAATTCTGATGTCTAATGAAGAATGAAATTCATTCTTTTTTTACAGGCAAATTTTTGACATTATTTTTATTAACAAAACATTCAAGATTTAGAAATTTTTTTCGTATTTACTCTTCCAGTGAGCTTGTTCAAAACACATAAGTTTTTACCCGTAGTTTTCTAAGCTTATATTTTGAATAAAAATATGAATCATTTTGCTTATAAAGATTCACTAAATGCATGATACTCACCTAGTTACATGTTGAATTAGTTTAAGGTGCTTGAAACTATAGCTCTGATCATAATATACTATCCATTATCAGGCGTAAGGAATTTTCATGAGATGTGAATCGTCAAAGTTATCAAGCATGTTTGAACACTCTATCATGTCGATGAAACTCGATCATTTAATGATTAGGAAACTGGATCATGTTGAGACTAGATCATTTAATGATTAGGAAACTGGATTATGTCGAGACTAGATCATTTAATGATTAGGAAACTGGATCATGTCGAGACTAGATCAATTAATGATTAGGGAACTGGATCATGTCGAATAAATTAAAATGCGAAAATTCTGAATATAGTATTTAAAAATAGATCTATTCCTTGAAAAAAAGATTTTGTACATAGACATGATGGAGATTCTAAAAGTTTGGGGATATTTAAAATTATTAATTATGAAACTTTCCACAACATAAATTTAAATTTACTTAAAAGTGATATAATGCATATTTTAGATGCTAAATAAATATTTTAACAGAAATTTACCCCGATGTTGTAAGGCGTTTTAGAGAAATGTTACTAGAATTTCATATAAACAAGATTTTTTTAAAAAAATTGAAAATTGTGGCTTTTTTCAAAATTTGTTGGGTATGACATAAATGAACTTTAGATAATTTTAAGTGTCTTGGAATCACAAAACATTTTTTTAAAGAATAGGATGCAGTGAGTGTAACAAAGAGTGAACTTATAAGTTTTGATATTATTAATCCATGTTGCAGTTTTAAGTAGACAATTGAACTGGATGATTTCAATATAGTCATCAAAAAAGAAAAGTTTTAATGGCAAGAATGTCAATGAAAATTAAAAACAAAGTATAAAATTTTGTTATTAGAAATAAAATGAAATTAAATCCTTAATTTCAATATTATGCATATTTCCGAAAGATACGTAAAGTAATTTTCCTTACTAAACACAAGACCATTTTATAATGTCACAAAGTATATTCCTTCCTTAATAAAATATAGTTAGAAATTTTGCAGTAGTCTCATCAACATTTCATAGTACAAATTTATGTTTCAAATACTTTAAAATATTCTGTTGCTGTACTCCTCATATGTTATTTTTCCTTATAAGTGAACATAGGCAAACAAGATATTTTTTAAGAAATATTTCCTTTTTTAAAGATTACATTTTTACGTTTAAACATTTATTGATGAAGTATTTAGAATCTAAAAGATACTGTATAACTAAAAGAGCTGTATTCTTGTGTGACATTAAGAAAAACTCAAATGATAAATTAAAATAAAAAGGTTTTTACTTTATACATTTTACACACATAAAAACTACCCGATACAATTTTCAGATACTTTGTGAGAAATCCTTTTTTCGAATTTGAAATCTTCACTCTAGGAAATGAAAAATGCTTTTAACTGTTTTCTAATTCAAACACTGTTGGATTTAAAACTCAATACATAAGTACACTTTTAAGTGATATAAATGGAAGTTTATTTTCTGAATCTTTTTAAATACATAAAATTGGATATTATCTATAATTCTTATTTTTATTTTAATTAACTTATGTGATATTTAAAAAGTGACAATAATAATATTTTTACATTAAAATTTAATTATATGCATATAAAATACTTTTTAATAGTTAATCATGTATTTGGAATATGAATTTGTATCACACTTTTGAAAATGAAATTTCAGTTTCATTGAAATATAAGTGATTATTTAAATTGATGTACTCAAATTGAAATATGAGTAAATTTCACAAAAAATTGTAGATATTTAATATATATTTAATTTATAAGAATACAATGATATTTTAAGAAAAATATTTCTCATTATTTAAACGACATAACCCTGCTTATATAAGAAAAACAAAGTGAAATGAAGTATAAAAAAATACATTGTTTAATTGGGAGAAATTTGATGCTTGTATTTTATTTAAATATTTTGCATGTTTAATTTATGAATCCTTCATTAAATGCATTCATTAATTTTTAAAACATTAAATACATGCTACAATATGACAAAAGATAATCGAGAACATTAGTAAAATCAAGATTTAAATTTTTGAAAAAAAAAATAATCTTTATTATTTTAAATATATTATTATCTTTATTATTAAAATGTGTCTTTATTATTTTAAATATTATCTCAATTATGTAAATATTTTTATCGTAACTGCGAATTCACAATAGGATCATGCCATCATGAATTTATAAATTAATAAATACTTTCTGTTCAGCATGTGCTTTTTTTAGTTTTTGCAGGTTAGTTAAGGTTAGTAATAATCTTTATTATTTTAAATATATTATTATTAAAATAACCTTTATTATTTTAAATATATTATCTTTGTTATTAAAATATATCTTTATTATTTTAAATATTATCTCAATTATGTAAGTATTATTATCGTAATTGAGAAATCACAATTGGATCATGCCATCATGAATTCATAAATTAATAAATACTTTCTGTTTAAAAAGTGCTTTTTTAGTTTCTTACAGGTTATGTAAGGTAGTCCAATACTGGAGTGCGAAAAAATAATCCAGAAAATAAATAATATTAATTTTACAAAGAAAAGTCAACTACGTATTAAACTTTTATTGACAATCTAATTCATGAAAAAAATATTTTAAGAGATGTAAGTAATTAATTATTTTAACATTATTGAAATGTGCTTTCAAATTTTTTTAATTAAAATGTATGTGTGTGTATATTATTTATGTTACTCTGTGAAATTCAGGTTCATTTTCGTATATTTATTTATTTGAAATTATGTTAAGCATCTTACATTGAGTTACTGACGCACGAAGTTCATCTCATGTATTTGAGATCTAAGTAAATAGTAATCCGGCTGAGATTAGCCATGAATTAATCCGGATTAATGATACTTTGCAGATACTGATTACATCCAATAACTTTCTGATGAATGACATAAGCAGATTAAATACTTTGAATTCTAACACAAAAGATTACGTCCTCTTCATAAACATTTGTATATTTAATTCAGTTATTTAGCAGTATCTTGCTTAAGTAGATTCAGTTTTTACATACGAACATTGAGTAAATAAATGGAAGTAATAATTTCATTTAAAAAATGGGATGTACAAAATATTCATATTATTTTTTCACATTTAGATCAGATTAAAAAGAGAAATAAGAAAAGTTGCAAATAATTTATAATATTACTTAAAATTACTTCGAAAATACTCATTTCTGATAACAAAACAATGTGAAACAAATAAAGTGACCTCCTTACATTATTCATATTTCACAACCAAAGGATACAAAAATATACTATGAAGGTTTTAAATCAGTAATTGAAACTTGATATTACTACTGTTTTATTAGATAAACAAAATTAATGTAAATTACGTACTAAATACTTTGTATTAATATAAATTAAGTTTGTTGTATATTATTTATAATTTTTTCATTGTGTATTTCTTCGTAAAGTTCAAGTTTAAAACAATTTTATACTATAAAATGTAACAATAGATCTATTGTGAATTCTTATGGGAAATCATTTTAATACATTTTATTAATTTTGAAATTTAGAAACACACCATTTATAAGTTTTTTGGGTACATTTGTTTTTAAATTTGCTATTCAATTATTAGAAATATTCTAAAAATTACTAGAAATACTACTCAATTACTAGAAATATTCTAAAAATAATAATTCAATTAAAAAAGATTGTTGCATATTTAGGAATATTAAATACGTAATTTGTTTCTAGAATATCCAAACTAATGATAGTAAGTTTTTCTAATTTTCATTCTTTTTTTTTCTTCTCAATAATAGATTTTAAATGCAATTTCAAAATGTAAATTTTTTTATATTTTGTTTTAGAACACTTTTACACTTAAAATTCAAACTATTGATTATGACTCATCTTTATACCCGAAATTAAGTTTTTTTTTTATTGATTCAAAGACTCACAGAAAGATTTTTTAAGTATTTTTTTTTCAGGATGTTACATACTAACTAAGCTCTTTTGTTCCAAATATCCTTGTTAAGTATTATATTAAGCATATACTAGACTTATACATGTTTACCAGAGTACTTTTGGCACAATATTTATCAGAAAATAAATAAAATGTAAAAACTTAACTTTTCCTAGTTGAACTTAATTTTAATATTAAGAGCAATGAAGTAATTGTGATTAGTACTAAAATATTGTATGTTGTTTAATATTATTATTTTACTTCTATAATCTTTAAATCACAATTTCTTTCTTACAAATTTTACCTTATTATTCAATTAAATTATTAATACTTAAATTAAATAATTTTATAAATTCAGTTATAAGCATAAATAGTAATTGAATTAGACATAATTATTGAAATGAATGCAAAACTATTTAGTTTAATTACAAAATTATCGAAGCTCTTTTTACTAAATTACTCTTATACTTTAATATCATTATATAATGAAAACAAATAATTACAATTGATTTCTATAAATTGCATTCAAAATTTGATAATAATGTAACAAACAAAATTTAATAGTTATGTAAACAGCCTGAATATTGTTACTATTATATCATGTTGGAAATCTATCCATTTATTCTTTTGATCTACTTTTTCAAAGTGAGAAGGTATAATTTTAGCGACCAGAAATGTTGTTTTTATTTACAATAATGAATTTAAAATAAGTTGTCCAATGATCAATGACCAGAAATTATGTCGCATAATCAATTAAGAACCAATTCACATGTTAATAAATCAAAGATATTTGACACAAAATTTACCATTTTATAAAATTTTCGTTTAAATAAGTAAGTCAAGTTGTTTTATGCATAATTAATAATCATTAAAACTGCATGCATGATAAGCTACCGATTATTGATAACAGAAAAAAATGATTATGGAACTAATAAATGAAATATTGTTAATTTAATGTTTATTTTAGTTCTAGACCTCAATTTTTGTTTCAAATAATAATTAAGCTGCATAAAAATTGAGTAATAAAAAATGAAAAAGGCATTTTCTTGCTTGATAATTTATAAAAATTGTTAGCATTATTCACAAGTAAGTTGTTATTAGCATTTCTGCAACAAGATCATTATTTATGGACATGAAAAGAAAAATCCAAATATAAAAACATATTAGTAATTAAATTTACATACTATAAAATATAAATATACTGTATCTTACTTTAAATGAGACACAGTAAGAAATGAAAATCAGATGCAAAAAAAGGAGATAAAATAAAAAAAGTAGATTTCTGTTTTAAACTACTTATTTTATGCATTTTTCATATAAGTCAAAACGGTAATACTTATATTATCGTAATATTTGTTCAGTAATTTTATTTAAATAGATTACAGAAAGATATTAAAATTTGTTAAGCTCTGATTTGAATAATAATTCTTACTTCTTTAAAAAATTTAATTTAATTAAAGTTTAAGCAAAGTTTAAATTATAATTTAAATTTTTCACTTGTCATCTAACATTTTTACTTTAATCTTATAAAAATACAGTTAAAAATTTTGCTGATGTTTTTATTTTACGCTTTACTTAACATGTGCATCGTTTTGCTCACCCTAAAATTTTAAATATTTTCGAACATTTTAACTCTAAAGTTATTACTTCAATTTTTTTATACATGTTTTAAAGTATTTTCACTTAAAATTTATTACTCCTAACTCAGGTCAAGTGTTGGCATTTATAAAATCCCATCACATCTTTTAATAGTCCTTGAGAAATTTAACGACCTAAAAACAGGTTTCAAAAATAACATAAATGGTGAGTTTTATTAGTATAAATCTTCCTTATGAAAGAAAAGTTAGGAAATAAGCAGTTTTTTAAACTAAATCTTGAAGTGTTATTTTATTTTACAAACTAAGAAACTGTTTGCAATATTTAAACAAACTTTTTTGAATAAATAGTATGGTGAACAAATACAGCACAGTAAAATAAATTATACTTTGTGTGTTGATGAATGCTTATATAGTGGTACTTTTTAAAAAAATTTTCAAGGCTGAGATACATTTTAAAATTTTAAATGCATGTTTATAAATTTTGAATTCTCTCATTTTCATTAACCAGCGGGTACCTGTGAACCAGGTCACGGAAGTGAATAGCGTTGCCCACGCCATATAACCACACACCCATTTATAGTGTGGACCACATTCATACGTCATCACAGAAGAAAAGTCAGAGGAACAAAGAACAGAGAAGGAAAGTAACATCCCTGCCCAAATCATGACTCGAATCCGAGGCCTACAGCTCATGAGCTATAAGCACTAACCTCTCAGCTATCAGTCAACACACACACGCACACGCACGCACGCACGCACACACACATGCACGCACGCACACACACATGCACGCACGCACACACACATGCACGCACGCACACACACATGCACGCACGCACACACGCACGCACGCACTGCACGCACACACACATGCACGCACGCACACACACATGCACGCACGCACACACACATGCACGCACGCACACACACATGCACGCACGCACACACACATGCACGCACGCACACACATGCACGCACACACACACACACACGCACGCACACACACACGCACGCACACACACACACGCACGCACGCACACACACACATGCACGCACGCACACACACACGCACGCACGCACACACACACACACACATGCACGCACGCACACACACACGCACGCACACACACACACACACACTTATTGAAATAGGAATGCAATAAAAAAGAAAGAATGATATTTGAATTTAAAATAAAATGAAAAATAATACCAAACAAAAAAAATTACTTGACTTAATCAAATTAGGATTAAATTTTGTTTATTAGAAAATCGTTTACTTGAATTTTATAATAAAGCTGAAATATATAAAAATTAAGATGTATATGATGTTCAAAATCAAAATTTGGTGTAAAAGGCAACTACATTAGAAGAAAAACAAGACAAAAAACTTTTAATATAAAAAAATTGTCTTTTCTTTGTATGCAACTAGAATAGTTATTCGATATTTTTAATAATGAAATTAAAAAATGTTGATTGATTTTTAATTAGTTAATGCACTTACAAAATTACAAAGATGCATAATAGTATTTCATTAGTTTGTTTTTACGAAATCTTTCTTTTTTCTAAAATTTTAAATATGTTTCGTAAACGTTAATTTTTTATAATCTATACTTTTCAGAAATTCAAATTTTTGTTTGAGTGTACTCTTTCTTATATAAATTGAAAAAAATCACTGAGATAAATGGCTCTTAAATAGTTTAATCTTGTGTAAGTAGCATGTGATGAAAATATTTACTCGCTTACACTACTTTTATTTTTTAAGTATAATGGTAATGATACATTTTTCAAGTGTCAAACTAATTGATAACCAATCCAGAGTACATCGATGAAAGAAAAAAATATAAATTATGATTTGCTGGGCGGAAATATTTCACTTTTAATGTTGACTTGACTTTTTACATGTTGATTTTTACAAAATATAACATAATTTTTATCACCTTAAATATTACTTCATCTTCATTATGATTAAGCTTGAAGTTTTACTAAAACTTCAAGTGACCGCTTCCTGTACATTTTGCTTTCAGGTTATGTTAGGCCTCTTCTTGGAATTCCTTTATGGAATATTATATTCTTCTATTCCGATATAAAAAATATAAGATAATGAATAACTCGTATTCAAATACGATTTGAAAAATAAAAATATAATGGATTCTAATTATAAATTTATGATTTAGATCGTGATGTAGTTTTTTGAATTCAATAATTTTTATCATTCCTACATTTTATCATTATTTATTTTATTCTTACTTCACATGTATTTATTTATATGTATGTGACATTAAATTTTTATGTTCGAGATCATTAGACTAAATTCTTCTTTTGTCTAATATACATGAAAGTGAATCGTAGATATGCATTGTACTTACACAGTTTATGCAATGTTTTATTTTTAAATATCAGTTCATGCAATGTAAATAAAAACATGTTACATACAATTGTTTTTATAAAACATTATGCATTATTTGTTTGTTTTCAAAAAGTCAGTTTATGACAAAGACATGTGCATTTTATTGTTCATCCATTATTAATTTCCCTTAGATCCAAAAAATCTTGAAGCAAATACTGACCTCTGCCATATTTTCTGACCTGCATCCTATATAAAAATGGCTTTAAATAAAAAATTTTTTTGCAAAGAAGGTTGAGGGTAATTTGTTCTTAGTTTGTTTAAACTTGTAATTAATGTAATAAAAAAAGATTTCTTTCAGTTCTAATGAAATAGTGAAGATGGTTGCAGTAGTTCTTATTTTTCTGTGTTAAAATTCCTGTTTCTGTTTTTAATGATTTTATGATAAAACACTTATTTAATTCAAAACTCTTAAGATCACCGATTTTGAGGGGAAAAACATCTCCTTTGAGAAGAACAATTTTTACTCAACAGAATATAAAATATGTGTTCAAATAACACACATTTTTTTTTTATTTTAAGAAAAACATTAAAATTGAACTTGAAAATTAATCGATAAAAAAAGGGTTCAAGTTTTTCAAAACTTTAATGGGAATCTTGTCTTTTTATACAGCTTGACAGGCTTCCAGCCATTACTCCAAGATTTGTGACAACAGAAAAGAATGTAATTATTTGCACATATTTCTTTCGATAGTAGAAAGTGTGAACTTTCATTTTCTAATCTTTTCATGTTTTTTTGTTTATTTAGTTCTTTGATGGTCAGTCGTTTCTTGTTGTATCTTTCTATAGAGATATCTAGTTTGCAAAAATATTAGCATTTCGTTTTTTCAATGAAAGTTTCTGTACTTCGGAAATAATTTAAAATAAAAAATCAATAAATTAATTTTCAAATCTGAAAATACTGGTTTAAGCATATACCGTAAAAACATAAAAAGTCCATTAAATATTTAAATTAAAAAAGCAAACCGTATTTTGTATTAATTGTATTCAATAAAGTCTAATAAGCACAGTTTTTTTACAAACACACATAAGCTATCTTACACTATTTTCCACAAAAATAAGCATTTTGATGTCATTAAAAATGCAAATGGTGTATTTTTTCATGGCACTAAGAATCAATTATATTGGTGTTTTTTCACGTATATATGTTTTCATGTAATTATTAGTTTAGTCAACATTCCTACAGAAGTATATAGGAAATCAATAAATGTAACTTTGGGATTGAAATTTAAGTTTGCTTCAAAATATATACCTTTCAATTTGAAAGAATTCATTTTGAAAATTATGAAGTAAAAAATATTCCCCTATTTGAGAAAAGCAACGTAAATAATTCTCAACAAATAATTAGGTAAACTATCTCTATCGGCAGATTCTGAACAACAACAGAATTTAAATTAACATTGATTTCCCATCCTTTCTTTAGATTTAGTTTAAAAGACATTTAGTTCTGAAAATAAAATCTTGGTTTTTTCTCTTTTTTGCAAGTAATTTTGTATGCAAACTTTAAAAGAGAAATATTTTCATTGGAAACACAAAACCAACATAAACAAATTATTTATTACTTGTATGAATATATTTGCTTTGAATTGTGTACCTCATTCTAAGTTTCTCAGTGAATGAAAATTTTAAGTTTCTTTTTTATATTCCTTTCCAAATCTCTAAGAGAGAAAAATTAATATTTTTTTCAAAAGTATTGCAAACATTCATAATTGGTATTTAAATAAATAATAGTAAAATATAAGATTTTAGATATAACTATTGTTTTTGAATGAATCAATTATTATAGACTCATATGTGAAATGTAAATGAAATATGTTACCCGCTTGTACATAAAGAATAAATTCTTCTCTCTCATTGCTATATAGATTTAAACTTTAATGTACACTTGAAGGTTTTCGTAAGATTTTGTTACAACACTGATATATCGTATAATTTTTTAAGTGTTTATAAAATTCTGATATTAAACGCAAGATAATGCTTCAAATTTTAACTGTAATTTAAGGCGTCACTCGTCATTAAAAATAAATTTTATTTTGAAAGTATGATCGAAGAAACTTTATTAATGTTGTTTTTATTTAAAAAATTGTAATTACTATATCGTAAATTGTATGAAGTAATAACAAATCATTGTATTTTGGACAATTGATTTCAGATCAGAAAGTCATATAGTAAAATAATATGTTACATTATTACTCTGAGTTATGCTTGCCTCTTCTTAAATTAAATTAAATCTAAAAGTATTATGCACTAAAAAGAATTATTGAGGAATTCATCGAAGTTAAAAAAAGATTCTCAATAATTAGTTCATATTTGCTTAGGCTGAGAGATTGTGATGCTAAATGGTATGCAATTTCATAAATTTACTCATTACAGCTAGTGTTATCAAACAGTTCTGTATATTGTAGGTTATCATGTATATTGTGGAAAATCATATTGAGAAAGAAATTAAAAATCTTTTTTAAATAACTTTTTCAGCAAAAATTTTTCTCATTGAAAACAGTTAAGGTGTTTTAATTTAAACTAAGTCAAAATATGTAAATAAGCAACACTTAACATGAATTAAAATCCGATCTAGAAGGTAAATGTGTAATTTATTCCAAGAAATCAATTTCTTAAATTCCAATTGTATCCTGATATCAATAAAATACCAGCAATTGGATTCCGTTGTAGCATACTATAATAATGAATTTAATTTCAGATTATGCGATCTGATATTTCTTTTCATGCAATTGAAAAACACTTCTTAAGAATGAAAAGTCCTGATTATTTTTCATTAATAATGTGTCCGTCTTTTTCTCCATGCTAACAAATGGATGGTCTTTCTTGGACAGAGTCTTATTACTTATTTTTCTTAAATTTGATTCCAAAGTTTTAAAATGATCTTTGTACCCATTCTAACAACGGAGTTACATTACTTGGTGGTTATCGTAGTTCCGACCTCATGATAAACTATCATTGATATCAGTTATGTGCAATTATGAAGATATTCTAAGAACACTGTTCTTAAAATGAAGATTGATCAATTGAATTATTAAATTGAAACAATAAAAAGTAAGATCAAATCATAATTACTTTTAACTTTTTAAAATTTTCGAACTTATTAATACTGATTTGAAGAAAAATGAAGTGTTATATTTATATTCATCTTATGGTAAATTCAGATCACATTTCATACAATTCAAAGGACATACAAAATAGCTTATTTGATATTAGCTATAGACAAAAAATGATTAATTAGTTTCATACATTTAACAATATTAAAAGAAAGAAATTTTTTCCTTTAATTGGTAATAACATTTTGTAGTATATTGGCAATATATTTGCTTTTCTATGTCACAGCTTGTAGTTTATTAAAATAGTTAAATATTTTATTAATTTATTTTGAAAAAGACATTAACTGTAAATTTATCATATTTTCTAAATGTTTAATAAGTTTAAATTTTCTCATAGAAATAATAAAGTACTTATTTTAAATATTTTTAACTTAAGGAAGATAATGCTCATCTATTATTACAACAACATTTTCTGTTTATCAAAATATTTTGAAACCTTCCTTTAATATTTCTAAAATTTGTTTATGAAACTAATGAGGAAATTTGCGTTTATCCGTTTGATTGAAACAAAAAATACAACGAAAATACGTTTTTATTGCTACAGCAATTATTTTATTTATTAAGCATAAAATATTCAAAATGTCAGTAATTATACTTTAGTTATCAATAAAATTTGAAAACGTAATTAAAAATTCTATGAGGTATAGCAATTTCCTATTAATTGACAACGAAAATCGAATAAAATAAAATTTAATACAAATATTTTAATTAGTGCTTTAGTATTTTATTTTCATATGAGAAAAACTTGCAAATTTAAAAGATTTATTCCTGAAACAATTGAATACAATGTATATGTTTTCTAAATAGTAATTTAATGGCTTTGCCCATAATTAAATGAAACAATATTATTCTCTCTCTTCAACTTTGAGTTAAACTCTCAATTGATTAACTTAATACTCTTTCCTTCCATCTTTGTCACTGGTTCAATTATTTATATAATTTTATTGTTGGAATATTGCAAAAAAATAATATAAATATAACGATTTTAGTTATATAATGAATAAATGAATATAAAGATGTTAAATTAACCTAATAGTTTTCAAATAATGGAAATTTACTTTGATGCAGTTTAATTTAACTGAAATACTATGCATTATAGTACTATACAAATGCTTAAATGATGAATGAAATAATAAAGTAGGTTATTACATTTCCAGATTTCTTGCCACAAGTCTTAATAATAATAATAATAACATATATATATATATATATATACATATACATATATATATATATACATATATATATATATATATATATATATATATATATACATATATGTATAATGTATATATATATATATATATATACATATATATATATATATGTATATATATATATATATATATATATATATATATATATATATATATATATATATATATATATATATATATGTATATATATATATATATATATATATATATATATATATATATATATATATATGTATATATATATATATATATATATATATATATATAATATATATATATATATATATATATATATATATATATATATATATATATATATATATATATATATATATATATATATATATATATATATATATATATATATATATATATATATATATATATATATATTATTAACACATGTATTTATTTAAAAATATTGATATGAAATTTAATTAGATTTAGTTATTTATAGAAATCTCACTATCTCACCTATTTAGTTATATTTCTATTAACAAACAAATGCCTATATAATTTAAAAATATATATTTAACTGATAATTTTTATTTACATATAACAATATTTTGAAATAGTAAAGAAATTGTCATCAAAATTGGGGAAAATGCAAATATTGATCTTCCATATTAAATAGAATTTCCTTTATATATAAAAATAAAGTATGAAAACTGATTCTAACTGGATTATAATGAAATTTAAAGTTAAGTGTGAAATATAGATCAAAGATAATTAAAAAAATTGCAGTATTTCAATTATTTTCGAAAGTTATAAAGTTCCAGCATATGAAGCGTTGACGGTCAGTTAAAATTGGTCATTGATTTTTTCATTTGTATTTTTTTGCTATTTTACACAGTCTATATTTAGCTTAAATAACTAACATACCATAAATGAGGCAATTTCCTTAATATTTGAGTTCAATAGAAATGATGAAAAAATGAAGAAAAAAAAAATAAAACGTATAACCACTGAAAAAGAAAATACGCTACTTCACTCACCAATCGTATATTGACATGCATAATAAAATTATCTTTATATGATATTATGAGCTTATATTTTTCAGATTTAAAATAAAAAAGAATGTTTACTTAATGAAACAGATACATGCTTATTGGTGTTATACGAAAATTTACAACATATACAAGTTACCAAATGCTTTTAAGATCAAATGATTTTCTTTAAACAAGCGCTACATAAAAATATTTTAAAAATTATTATATTATTATCTAGAAATATATATATTAGGTAAATCTAAACAAATGATCTGACCAAAAAGCACTTATCTTTTATTAATGAGTTTAAAATAATGTTTAATTCTTCCATCGTTCTTTTCCGTGATATAATCAATTGAATAATTAATATTTATTTCTGTAAATTATCACCAAAAAATAATGATACTTATGAAAAAAATAATAAAATTTTTTAATCATTGTAATGTTTCAAAATATTTTGCTTAAACACTAATAACATCTCTAAATCGGAAAATGTTTCTTGATGAAAATGTTACGAATTTAATGTTCCACAATCATATTGAGAATCTGAGAATGTACTGCAAATTTTGGGTATTTACGTTAAAAAGTAATATCTAAATAACTTATTTAATCTTAGAAATTTTAACAAAATACTGTGAAAAACTGAAATTGTAATTACATGAAAGAAATAATAGATTTTGAATACAACTTAAAGCAAATTTGAACAACAAACGAAAAATATTCATTAAAGCTAAATATTTTCAGAATTTTAGAGACAATTATTTAAAATAGTGTTTTTTTTTAAATATTTAAATTAATTTTTTGCATTTACCAAAAAATGCTTATGAAAATCACAAATTATTCAGAACAATTATGAACTTAAAAAATCAATAGAATTAATTATTTTTATTAAGTAATATAAAATAAATTCTTACTAAAACAATTAAAACCACACACTTAAATTAGTTTTTAAAAGATTTCGTATTCATTAAAATTTTCTTTAATTATTTTAAAATGTTGGTTAATAAGTGAATTTTCGTAACTGCTTAAATCACGAAAAGATCAAAATATTTTCTTTGAAATTTTTTTTCGATAAAAATGTTGGTCCTTAATAATAAAAACAATTTCTTAGTTTTTATGTTTTATTTGTTCACATAGAGTATGCAAAAAAAATAAATAAATAAAATGAAATAAAAAGATAAAAAATAAATAAATAAATTAAGCTAAAAAATTTTAATACTTTAAATCTGTCGCCAAATCTAACTTATCAATGAAACCCAAAAAGCACTTTTTTTTTGTTTTGTTAATGTAAGAACGGAATAAGCGATCATATTAATAAGATTAAATTTTAATCATTTTTTACAAGTTTTTGCTATGTTTTTCTCGATTTTTCTAAAACAATTATGCATAAAAAAGTGAGAGCGGGACAAAACACACTTTTTATTAGTTAGTATTTTATTTAAACGTAATAAATTCCTCCGTCTTCAATATGCTTCATTAGCTATAAGGATTAACACTTTTTCATATTTGCTGATTTTGTTTTAAATGAAATTATAGCAAAAGTTTTTTTTTTAACATTCAAGTTTTAATTTGTACAGAAATTTTTCTTTTTAATTTTGATTTTTTATTTTTTAAAATTAGTTTCCAAATTCAAATTTTTCATTTTTCAAATATATTTCTCATTTGTTGTAATTCTCCTTTAAGCAAAATAATTTTGATTTTAATATTAATTGTTATTTCTTTTGATAGAAAAATAATTTCAACAAATATTTAATAATGTTTAGATTTATTGGAAAATTTGATATCAGAACTTATAAATAATAAAAAAATTGTTATGACATAAATTAAGATAAGTGATACTTTAAATGCTTTATATTTAAAGGTGTTCTATTGTAAAGACATCAATAAATCTATAGAAGAAACTAAAATGAAACAAAGAGATACACAAAACGTAAATAAATTCATTGGAAATTTAAAAATTTATCTTAAAATATAAGATACAATAAATCTTAAACTTGTGTCAATATACTTTTTATTAATATTAACACAGAGGATGTGTAGAATATATAAATGTCAAGCAAAATTTATTATTTTTATATATTTGTGTTTTTTGAAATCATTTTGGAAAAAGTATGTAGTATGCAGATTACGATTAAGGTACTTAGAAATACATTAAAATAGAAAAATGATTATATTTTCAGAAGATTAAGCCATTATTTTAAGTATCATTGAAAGTTTTCAAGAAAACCATTGAGAACATGGAATCGAAAAAGAAGTTTGATGGTACTGAATACTTCTTGATTGAGAAAATGCGAAGCCATCCAAACTGATTCCAATATACAGTCACTTAATAATCTTTGTTTGTGCATAACTAAACGTTTATCATTTAATAAACTTTTTGTATTACAATTCATTTAATATACTTTTTATTTAAATTATTATAAGAGAAGTATCATAAATATTTAAATAAAAGGTAATTTAAATAAAATTGCATTTAAAACATTTTCTGAATAAAATAAAATGATTGCCTAAACACATAGCAACTATAAGTGTTTTCTGAATGTGATATTTAAAAATCTTATGAATTATAGTCTATTATAAATAATTCACATTTATTGATATTAAACTGCTTCTAGTTTATAAAATCAATAAATTGGAAATACCTCATAAAACCCAGTAAAATGATCGCTATATTCTTTGAAAAATTCCTTACCATTATTTTTTGTCTGCTCTATATCTATGTGTGTTTGAAATCACATGTATTATATTTGTTTTAATTGTGTATTATTTAAAAAAAACTTTTGCAATTGTAAAGATACAATTTTGATAATTTAATTTTTAAAACTATTAATGTAAAAATGTCATGATCAAATTTTTCTTTACAGTAAATTCACTATTACTTAAATTTTTAAAATGGTAAAAAATAAAAGAAATAATAATTTTCGAATTACTCCAACATAAAACATCATAAATATATGAACTGTTGCAAATAATTATAAATCATAATATTATCTTTAAAATCTTCAAAGTTTTTCAATAAATAAGTACTAAAAATATGTTTAAAACTATCTTTATCACACTTCAAAGATATTCTAAATAAGAAACTTTTCAATATATGGCAATATTCACTTGGTAACTAAACTACTGGTAATGGAACTTAAAATCCTTATAAAACTGTATGTGCAGAGTATTTATCTATAAATCAGTTTTTCAATTATTTACTGGAAAATCATGGGCCATTTTCCGCATATTCTCCAAACTTCAACTGCTCATGTGGATAAACAATAGCTGGACTACATTATAAAGATAATTGTACTCTATGATAAGAGTTTTTTCCAAATAAATATAAATTCTTCTCAAATTGTAACACAGCATTCTTAAAATTCTGCAACAACAATGCATGCTGAAGAAGCAAAATAATCTCTATACTGCAATTCCTCTATTGTGTAAAGTCTAAAATATGCTAAGGAAGTCAACAGAACAAACATTACCAATTAATTGGCTTTCCTAAAGATTCAGAACAGTTATACATACAATGAATATTGTTATCTATACTACTCCTCATTTTTTTCAGATTTTATAATAAACATTAGTGTTATTGATCTCCGTTTTTAAGATTGTATATTTATTTAGAGTAATTAGATGTTTAATTTTAAAAAATTTCTATTCCTATTTTTCTTTTATTAGTTTTATCCCTAATTTCGTTTTAAATATAACGCATTTAATAACTGTATCAAAACACAGTTAAGTGTACATTAAATTAACTTTCTTTAAGAAGAGTAATGCAGATTTTATTTCATAAAATTCTGTAGGCTTACTAACCATTAATACTTAACCATTATAAAAAATATTTTTCGAAAAGTAGGAAGAGAATTATATAACATCTCATAGAAGATATCAATTGATATACTGCTTTTAAAAGGGATATAATTGAAGAAGTTATTATTGGTGCTAAAAGATAAACAAAAGTTAAGGAAAATGCTATTTTAAATTGCTAACTATTATTGGTGCTAAAAGATAAACAAAAGTTAAGGAAAATGCTATTTTAAATTGCTAACTATTATTGGTGCTAAAAGATAAACAAAAGTTAAGGAAAATGCTATTTTAAATTGTTAACTATTATTGGTGCTAAAATATAAACAAAAGTTAAGGAAAATGCTATTTTAAATTGCTAGCTAGCTGTCAATACGTCATATGATAGTTCCATATTGAAATTACTAGCACAAATGTTTCAAATGTTATTTGATAAGGAATAGAAGATTATCATTTTTCTTTTCAAGGAAACAATGACCGGTTGTCTATTATTAAAAATTAAATATAATACAAATTAAAATCACAAATTCAATATTAAGACATTGGTTTTTTGGATTGTTTGGACTATTATAATATACGCAATAATTAAGTTAAAAAATTATTTGTGTTGGGCTTTTCGTGCAAGTTGAGTAAGAATCTTTTTTGAATTTCTTCTCTTATTTATGAAAAATTTTGTATCTTATTTATAAAATATTTTTGATACAATATTTAATCAATTTAAAATGTTAAATGATACTTAACTCCAAATAAGTATTTAAAACTAATTTTCGATAAATCTAGGTACATATGCAGAAATAATTTCTTATAAGACTTTCATATTTAGTGTAAATCGTTGATGTGGCGTTATGAAAATACTGTTGAAACTAATCATCATATTAATTTGAAAACATTGCAAAAATATTAAGATAATGATGGGAAATAAAATTTAAATGCTTACGTAAAAATATTAATCATAAGCTTCAATTGTTAATAATATACTAATTACAGATAAGTGAATCATTTGACTTATAATAAAAAAATCTGTTTTTAAACACATTAAAAATTAATTGAATTTGAGAATGAAAATAATATTAAATAATAAATAAATATCTTATTTAATGAAACTTTTCTTCTAAAAACATATCTTATAAAAAAAATCATTTTTACAAATAAATACGAATAAGAAAAAATTCCATGTAATGGACAAGAATTGATTTACGGTTTGTTTAAGTACATGATACATTTTTACATCAAAATATGATATTATGCATAGTTTGTTATAAGTAAATCCTTAAATATTTTCTGTTAAATATATTATTATATATATTTATTGAATTTTTAAATACTCTTTAACATTTATAAAAACTTTTATATTATCAACTATCAATTAATTAACCATATTAATTTAGGTTAAATATCAATTTCTAAGTGTATATATATATATATATATATATATATATATATATATATATATATATATATATATATATATATATATATATATATATATGTATGTATGTATATTATTAATAATATTTTTCATTTTATATGTCATTTATATATTTTAGAACTTTATATAAATGCAAACTAATGGCCAATGTATTTAATTAATAATAACAATATATAGTTTAATTACAACCTTTTCACAAAATGTACAGTTCTCTGTAACTTTATATGAAACTTAACAAATTATATTTATGTATAAAATTTTACATTAAACAGATAGATATGAACTATATCGTTTTTTTGCAATTATATATACATATCTATCTATCTATCTATCTCTCTCTATATATATATATAATATATATATATATATACATACATACATATATATATATAAATATATATGTATATATACATACATATATATATATATATATATATATATATATATATATATATATATATATATATATATATATTGAAATTTCTTAAACTAAAAGGATTGGAAATCAAATTAGCTAATTAGTTTGTTACGAGTGATTTCCATAATGTCATAATAAAAATGAAAGCCATTAATATTTATTACGTATGATAACAAAATATAAATAAAAGGAGAAAAATTTATTGATGAGATGAAAATTAAAAAGAACATTGTTCCATATTAAGAAAACATGCAAAAAAGGTAGAAAAAATAAATATTGAAATTATTTCCCTGTCAAATAAAACCTCATTAGAAACGTTGAAGTTTTGAATCAAAAAAGCTAATACGATTTTGTGCTCCCTTTTTTTAAATTGGTTTTGAGAAAGAAGATTGAGACAAAATTAACGTACTTGTAGGATACCCTTCCTAGTGCAAAAATATTTAATCCAATTTCTGATCTAAATAAGGATACCAAATGGAATGAACGAAAAAAGAAAATATTATTAAATGAAAAAATAATGATACATTTTCTTCTTGGTGGACAATATTTAGATATTTTTCATGAATTCTCAATAAAACATCATAAACTATATGCAAAAAATTAACAAACACGATTGATTGTCTAATTATAACCTGATCTATTAATCTTTCTCTCACAGAAAACATATTTTGACTTGTTTTTCATAATCTATTTTTCTTGAATGCTCATGGGATTATCATTATACTCTGAGGTATGAAAATGAAAGACACTAATATTTTTTACTTCTGATAATAAAATATAAATAAATGTAGTAAAAATTATTTTTGAGATAAAAATTGATACGAGCAATTTTTATCTCATCAATAATTTTTACTATTATTTTTACAATAATTATTACTATTTTGAGAAAACACGCAGAGAGTTTAGAAACAAATAAATTTTGAAATATTTTTAAATTGAAAAATACTTTGCATGTGATTTTAAATTAAGAACTTTAGCCAATTTAAAATGTTATTACTTATAATAAGGCATCTTACACTCGAATTTGAATATCATATAGTTTACATTTACTAACAACCTTTTGATATAGAGTGTTGTAATTAAAGTTGTCATTTCATGAAAACATAATTTAATATTGAATTTCTACATCATAGTGATTATTCATTCTCTACATCAATCTAAGAACATATGAGATAATTTCAAATTTATATAAAATATTCATTTTTCAATATAAAATAATGCAAAGCAATATTTAAAAATACACAATATAAAATAAAATTATTAAAACAGAAAAACAATCATAAAAATAATTTTTCAGCCTTAATATTAAATATATGTTTGAAAATGTATAGTTTTTGATTGTAAAAATACGAGGAGCGTTACTAAAATGGTTATTGTAATTACCTAACACTTACTTCAGACGAAAAAATCTTTAGATCACTTCCTATAATTCTTTAACACTTTTCATTCTTAAGGTTTGAAATTAATCCATTGCACATTATTGAGAATTTCTAACTAGACCTCCTTTTTTTGAAATTCTTTCGATCCCTCGTAAGATTAGTCTCGATATCCTGTCATCCATTATAATCGCTAAACACAAATCCCAATAAAGATTTTTTTATCACTTGTAACTCTGACAATGGATATGCTATTAAATTATGTTTAATAATTCTAGGATATTTACATT
The DNA here is from genome assembly GCA_030067965.1 of Latrodectus elegans. Taxonomy (NCBI): domain Eukaryota; kingdom Metazoa; phylum Arthropoda; class Arachnida; order Araneae; family Theridiidae; genus Latrodectus; species Latrodectus elegans. Next base: position 32,668,319 of record CM057816.1, read on the forward strand.
TATGTAAAAATATAATGTGATTTTAGAAAATGCTATCATGCATTTTATTTTATGATAAAAATTGTAAGTTGTGTTTTTGTTGAAATATACATATATTTTTTTTAATCTTTAATTAAATATGTAAAAAATACTGGATCAGGCAAAAAATATGCGAAGAAGGAATTTACATTGAACATTGACAAATTTAACATATTTTCTTTAAAACACAAAAAAATTAAACCCAGTTTTTATATAGAAATATTTTGCACTTTTAAAGTATACTTTTAAATATTTGCATATAATTATGTTTTTTAGTAATTAAATGTATGTATGGTAATATAAAATATTTGTTTAGTTTAATGATTGATCTAATCAGATGGATGAATTACTGAAACAAGAGCATTATACTCAATAATCTATATTTATTTCTAAAATATAATTGATGCTACAAGTGCAGTTATAACCAGTTTCTCTGATTCATGAAAAGCTTGTATGTCACCACGGTTTTGTGCACATTAAATAAATATTTGACAGAAACAATAAAAGAGACACAAACAAAACATTCTTTCCTTATACTAGATTTATTTGAAGGACATTAAATGAAATATGATTACATTTAAATGAACAAAATACCACTTCAATTTTTTTAAAAAAATATTTTTTAAACATTTGTTTATACAGTTAAATGGTCGATATATATTCAAAAAATATCAACCAATAATTAAAGTAAATTTGTAATGTAAACTTACAACTTTACTTTAATTATTGGTTGATATTTTTTATATTATTGGTTGATATTTTTTATATGTAAACTTATTCTTGATATTCTATTTTTTATTCAAAAGACAAGATCTTTTGCTAAGTATTATTATATCTGAACTTTAGCTTAGTATTATAATGTTTTCTGATCGATTTAGCACACGAAAAATTTTATTTATCCAAATATTTATATTGATATAAATTATTTTTAATTAATATTTCATAAAAGTGATTAATTATTCAAATATATTTCTGAAAAAAATTATTAAAACAAAATTGTGAAATGAAGTATTTATTTATTTTATTTTACTTCAAATATTTCTGATTTTAAGGAAAATAAAACAAATGAAAGAAGATTATATTTCTTAATCCAGATGTTTCTAATAAGAAATTGAAATAATAAAGGATATAATATATTATTGATTATTTTAAATTTTGCAGTTGATTATCATTAAAATATTTACCTTAATAAGGTAAAGTAAAATGTTTAAAAATCATTTCACATTATTTAAAAATACATATAAAGAAATCTCTTTTAAGATAAGAGTAAAAAACTTTACTATAAAAAAAAGAACAGTAAATATTTTAAATTTTGAAAAGATGTCACTAAATTTAAAAGTTTTCTCAGTAACTTTTCCTCAGACGGAACATTTTCCTTTGGTGCTAGTTAAAATAATTTATATTTTAATTCCCAAAACACAAATAACTGTAACACGGCTATATATAACGATTCTCTTCCGTTTAGTTTATATTAGTTATATTATACTATTTTATGTATTAAGTGGTCATTATACATATCTGAAGCACCAATAAAATAGATTTATTAGCTTAGGGTACTTTATTAAATTTGTGAATTAAGCCTATTATTTTGGACAAATTCCTCATGATATAAAAGTTTCCACAATTTAGTTGTTTTCCTTTCTTACAAGGGGAGCAATGGTTGATAAATGGATAATATGGAAGATAAACTGAAAAGAATATCGTTACTTACATCATATAAATTAAAATTGAAAATCCCTTCAAGTAATATAAAACCATAAATATTATACATTAAATAAAATTATTTAAATATGAACAAATGATAATAAATTATTCTCATCATATCATTTCAACATATAATTAAGGCGTGTTTTAGTATAAATGTTTAATGAGTCAATAAAAAAATAATTACATTTTGGATCTGTTTTTAAAAAAAACAAAATCAATGTTTTAAAAATATTTTCTAAATAAAGATATTGATAATATATGATACTAGATTGCAATATTAGCTAAATTACATTAATTTTTTTATTTTAATTGCCAATTATACTGAATAAATATGCTTTCTATTATATTAATTTACATTAGACTGATTTTGTTCTTAATTGTAAATAGTCTATTTAAACATTGCATTAAAAATTTTTGCGAAATATATGCTTCTCTTGAAAAATACCAATTATGTTGTGTAGAAGCATTTGTTTTTAAGGAATTTTTTTTATCAGATTTCAGCATTTTTAGCATATTTCTCATGAATTAACTTATTTCTCATTTCGTTTTTGCAGTTATGATAATTTTGAAAGTTAGAACTATCTATTTGTTCCATTACAGAAATTGAAACAAATAGTAAAAATATTTACTTTTATTAGTGTAACGTTTCTCCTATTATTTACAAATTTATACTATCATATAGATATCTTGATTTTTATGAGTAATCATTAAGTAATTCTGAAGGAGCCTTAAAAATCCTTTAAATTCATTTCTTATTTTCATTTATGTAAAATGAATAAATTTACACTTTCATTGCAATTATTATCTGCATTTATAAAAAATATGTAAAGAATTTAGACATGCAAACTATGAAAATTTATTTAAAATGTTTAAGCTAATGTGAGGAAACTAATTATACTTTTTACGATAGTTATGTATTTAAATACAACTATAAGGCTTCTGCAAAATATATTGTGAAACATACAAATGGAAACCTTTTAAATCATAAAGTAAAACAATACGAAAATATTAAAAGCCTAGAGACGAATTAAAAACTAAATTATTTACATTATTTAAAGAAGTTTAGTGATAATAAACAGAAAATTGAACCAAAAAACTTCTTAAATATATTTTCTGAAGATTTACATGTTATTTATTATGTCTCTAAAAATGAAAAAAATAAAAAATAACAAATTTTGAATTTTTTAAAGGAGAGTTTACTGAAATAGGACTCAAAATCATGACATTAATATGAATTATATGGGAAAATTGCTCTTCATTAACTCTGTAATGTTTTACAAAAAATTCTCTAAGTAACTTTTCTCTAAAAAGTTCAGATTTTCACTTGAGTGTGTGATTTGTCATCGTTATGCATGTACTATATTCCATTACGTATATATTATATGAACAATAATTTTTTTCACAAATTATATATAATAGCATTGTGAAAATATTTATCACACGAAAAAGTGATTCTTATGACTAGATGACATAAAAATACATTTATAAATATGGGCCTTAAAATCGTTTTATGCGAGAAAACTGAGACAAAGAAAATCTATATTTTTAAACCCTGATATACTTCACGCCATATTTGTCTGATGTTATCTTCAAGTCTTACGGGAGGCATTTTTCTTTTTCATAAAATTTCTTAAAGTTGTCATAAAATAACTGAATTATTTGAGTTTTTATTTTTTATCCTCCATTTAGAAAATGCATTTTTAATGACACCGAATGTGATATAAACTTTCTGAGTTTAGATTTGTATACTATCTTACTTCGTATTTACCAAGAAACAAGATAATAATAGAAAAAAAAGTATTGTTTTACAGAATAAATGTCAGGAAAAAATAAGCAGGACTGTGATATATGAAGCAAAATAAACTGCACTGTTAAAATGGGAACAATACTCGTCAATCTTATTCAAGATTGACAGTATTAATCTTGATTAAAGATGTACAGTTCGAAATTAAGTCTAATGTGTCGAGATTTATATATGACAATATTATATCATGGCATGTAATAAAATCCTTATTAAAAATAAGGCTATTATTACTTAATAAAATCCTTATTAAAAATAAGGCTATTATTACTTGTCAACTATTTTAAGACTGATTCTTAAACACGCACAAAAATTGACACAATACTTAAACATTTGGAACTAGATATTATTTAAAGGTGTGTAATAAAACATAAGAAAATAATTAGGTTGGCAATAATTTATTGCCAATAGTTTTTGCTATTTAATAAATCTGACAGTAAGTCATAATGGAGTCCTTATTTAATATTCTAAATAAATAAAAAAAAGTTATTCCTAGAAATTTTATAATAAATATTATAATATTATTTTATAATAAATATTATATAATTAATTATGAAAAGGACTAAGACAATTTTGTTTTTAAATTTTAATGAAAATTTTGTTTTTTGTAGTCACAAGATAATCTAGTGTAATCATCTAACTTACAAATGATTTACTTCTAAGATTTTAGATTGATTTTCACCATTTTGTGTCTAAACATTTGTACATAATTAAAAAAAAAAGATTTAACAGTCTTTGGTATAGATAAGTATTTCTTTTTATCAAAAACGGCTAATTTCAGGAATAAATCGCTGCAGATTTTACATTCTATGCATACTTTAAATTAAATATAAGAAATGATTGTTGACATAGTTTAAAGAAATTAATTCAATGACATTATATGACTAATTTCGTTCTTTTTAATTTTGTGTCATAGTTTACCTATAAAATGCTTTGATGTATTAAGAAATTGTTTAACTAGTTAACATGCAACAAACAAACGTGTCCTTTCACTTGACATTTTAAATTCCTACATTCTCAAGCTAAACTGAAAATTATAGGAATATAGCACATTCACTTTCATTTATTTAAAGGTATAATAAGCGTCTTTGATTTCTTTATTATAAAATATTAATTCAGTTGCTAATAAAGTTAATAAGTTGTATGTTGAATTTTATAGTAATAGTTTTTACATTCTGCTTCAAATAATTATTTGTAAATGCTAAATTATAATAATTTTTAATATTCTTTTTATTATTCTTTAAAAGTTTTGATTATGAAAATTGCTTCTAATACTAAAATAGATGTGAAAGGAAGGTTTCCAAGTCATGCATGAAACATTTTCTTAATCTTTGTTATGAATATATTGAAGCTAGAATTACAATTTGAAAATAATCTTAAAAGTATTTGTAATGCTTTAATGTGTTCAAGATGCTTGGTTATAAAAGTTTTACTGTGAACGAGGTTTTGGAGAATCCTATTTTATTTTTAGATTTCTTAATGATCTTTTGGTTTTAAAGAGTTAGTTTCGCTTAGCTACACCATCTGGTATATGAAACAACAACAAAAATGTTATAAAAGTTAAATGTTTAAATAGCAATTCAAATTCGAAAAGATAAGTTAAAATGATTTATCAGAGTTAAACAGGTAAGAATGGCAAATACAGGAACAAAATTGATTAATTAAAAATTGTTATATTTTCTTTCCAATATAAAATAATTAATAATAAAATAAAAATATTAGCACCAAAATACATTAAATCCAACTTGGTACATAAATTCACTTATGTTTACTATAACTTTAAATGCTTGACATAAAATTTGTTTTCTAATTAGTTAAATATTTTCTCAGCTTAAGATTCAGTGTAATTTTTTTTACAGAAAGTGAAATATATTGCAAATACAGCATTAATCTATATTTTATTTAAAAGCATTGATATATTTTTTGATGTCAATGCTAGATATTTATGTCGAAGTGCACACTTTTCCATCCATATTTATCATAGTAATAAACAGTGTACAAAGCTTAAACTATATGATACAATTAAGAATTTCATTCATTTATTTTGAAATAACATAATTACAGGACAAAATTTATATACTAAACTTCTTGAACATGTCAATAATATTCAAAACTCAAACAACAAATGTAAAAATAACTTTTTACACCTATCAGGATCTTATAAACATATAATTTTTCACTTTATTAATGAATAACACAGAAATCAGTTATTTAATTTTTATTTACATAATATATCTTCAATTTTTATGTTCCTCATTTAAATATTTTTTTAATTCATTGTAACAATCTTACATATTAATTAAAAAATATACTTACAATAAGTGTAATAAATAATTATATTTTAGCTGTAATCATTAATTTAAAAGTAAGCAATGTAATTCAAAGAACACTTTAGAATTAGCTAGCTTATGAGAAAAATGGTTTTAAATAGATCTTATTTTCCGAAGAAATAATAAAAATAATCTTTCCAGCAGTAAGTTTGAATTTGAAACGATAAATGAAATGCAAAGAATTTCATTTATTGTTTGAATTTCAATCTTCACAAAAAAGAAAGTTATAGTTTAGAAGCAATCTTAACAACTTATTTTCGATATTTTACTTTAACTTAACAATACATAAGAACTTTAAGATACTTCCCTTAAAATCTTTTTGAAATGGTAGCTTTAAGGCAAAAAAATTTACGAATAACAATACTGAAAACGATAATCAATAATCCTTACATAAATATCAAAAAATTATTGACTAAACTAAGTTTTCAATGCAAAATATTTTTTTTAAATATGAATTAAATAAAGTTTGAAATGTTTTTATTTTAAAAGGTAATATGTATGGTTGTTTTACTTATTTATTTTAAAAAATTATTTACTTTTCATATTATGAATGGTTGTTTTGAAAGTTGTGAATATAAACTTTTGTTATATTGTGTACAATATATTAAAATAGGAATTAACTAAAATGATAAACAAAGTATTTCTTTTCTTTCTTTTTTTGAGAGAGAAATATTTTGCTTAAAAGAATGGCTAATTGTGGAAATTTATATATTAAATGAAAATCAACAACGTATTATTTCTGCAATAAAAAATGTTAATGAATTAAATATTAAGATTTTCTGATTAAAATTTGAAGTAGATTTGGTAGAAATAGCCTTTTAAGAAGAATAAATTTATTGAAGAAAATGATGATTAAATTTTTAAACCAAATTGTATGCTATCAGGACATCATTTTTGTAAAGAGTTTTAGATATATTTTAGTATTTTAAAGATTGATTAAGTTTAAATTTTGAGAAAGTCTATATTAATATACTGAAAAGAATTTTGTACACTTATTAATTACACCTTTTTGTTTACACATTTTTAAAATATGTTGCAATTTCTATCTTTTCATAATCTAGTTATTTAACACTTTGCTGTAGCAGACTCAATAAGATTTATGTAAAGCTTCTGAATGAATTTACAGTTTAATTGTCATAACTTAATATATTAAATAAGTATTTGGTATATAGAATTACTTTGAATTATTTCTAACAGATGAGTAGCTAATATAGCTTAATAAAATGGTGAAAGATAAAAACTTTATTTTTTTTGCGAATAGGAAAAGCTTATCGAAATAGGAGGCGGAACAGTTTACCCAGATTCTATGTAAGACGTAAAGCCAATATTTGACCCACATTTCCCAATACATGTTACTGTTCCTTTTTCCCAAGTCATTACTGTCTATTAGATTTATTTAATGTACTTCTTTCTAAGTCACTAGAAAGTTATGTGCATTATTATTACAAATAAAATGCACTAAAACGTTCTTGTTCGATTCAACACTTTATTTTCACATTTAAAATCTTTTATTAGTTATTTTGATGATTTAACAAGTTTCGTCATATAAATTATAATACCAATGAATATTATCTGTTCATTCAGCATTGTTATTAAAATCTAAATCAGTGTCTGAATATTCTCGACGTATATGAAAATTTATAAAGTTACATGTTAGTGTTCCTTTTTCCCAAGTCATTACAGTCTATTAGATTTATTTAATGTTCTTCCTTTTAAGTCACTAGAAAGTTATGTGCATTATTATTAGAAACAAAATGCACTAAAAAGTTCTTGTTCAATTCAACACTTTATTTTCACATTTAAAATCTTTTATTAGTTATTTTGATGATTTAACAAGTTTCATCATATAAATTATAATACCAATGAATATTATCTGTTCATTCAGCATAGTTATTAAAATCTAAATCAGTGTCTGAATATTCTCAACGTATATGAAAATTTATAAAGTTACATGTTAGTGTTCCTTTTTCCCAAGTCATTACAGTCTATTAGATTTATTTAATGTTCTTCCTTTTAAGTCACTAGAAAGTTAAGTGCATTATTATTAGAAACAAAATGCACTAAAAAGTTCTTGTTCAATTCAACACTTTATTTTCACATTTAAAATCTTTTATTAGTTATTTTGATGATTTAACAAGTTTCATCATATAAATTATAATACCAATGAATATTATCTGTTCATTCAGCATAGCTATTAAAATCTAAATCAGTGTCTGAATATTCTCGACGTATATGAAAATTTATAAAGTTACATGTTAGTGTTCCTTTTTCCCAAGTCATTACAGTCTATTAGATTTATTTAATGTTCTTCCTTTTAAGTCACTAGAAAGTTATGTGCATTATTATTAGAAATAAAATGCACTAAAAAGTTCTTGTTCAATTCAACACTTTATTTTCACATTTAAAATCTTTTATTAGTTATTTTGATGATTTAACAAGTTTCATCAATATAAATTATAATACCAATGAATATTATGTATTCCTTCAGCATAATTATTAAAATCTAAAATGAAAATGAAAATTTATAAAAACTACATATCTTAGAATATAACTAAGTGATCAAAATCTATCAATAACAGCATCCTAATTTTAAAAACAAAAATGATTAATTTCAGAATAAATTGTTTCGTTATTAAATACACTTTTGAGCAAAGAAATCTGCATATTATGAAATAATGCTCTTTTACAAAATAAATATTAAAATATTGTTTATTTAAGAAATAATCCTTTATGTCATTAATCATTTTCATGATCTATAATCTAATTAATTTTACAAGATTTATGAAAACATGTTTCTAGAAAAGTTTAACTATTTTGCTATTGTGAGGAATTTCAAAGTATAGTATAATTATTCAGAACTATTCCCTTAAAGTTTAGCACCCTGAAATCTGTACATGATTATTTTATCGATAAAGAAATGTGTAGATAAAATAATTAGTTTCATAACCTAAATGGTGTTGCGTATAACTAATAACAGATTTAAAATTTTATTCAAGAAATGAAATTTTCTAAAAAACCAAGAAAAGTGATGAAAATTACGATGAAAAATTTGAGTTATTTAGTTTATAGGAAATATTTCGTTTTATTGATAAATGTAGTTCTAAGAAAAATAGTAAAAAATGATATTTAAAATATATTTTTTGCTTAGTAATTCATATTAGAATTACAGCATCTAGGATTTTCGACTGCAAATTGAATTTATTTGAGCATAACTTTACAACTTATTTTTGCCAAATTTAATATAATAATTTATTTTTTTATTTCATTATATGTAACTTTCATTGCATTTGATTTTATTTAAAATTTTAATAATAATCCTCTAAATATATATTATTATTCACTTAAATTGTTTTTTAGACATGATTTTCTTTTTCTAGAACTAGAAATCACAATCCTTCTCTGATTGTATTTACAATTCTACAACTTTCGTTTTTTAGTTTACTATCACAGCATTCTTACTTATGATTGGTATGCAATTCGAGAAGACAACTTCCGAGTCTTATAAAACAGTCAGCATACATTACCTGTGATGAATATTTGTTAGATTAGTTCTAAGAAGATTTATTAATTTCTCAAAAAATGATTGATATTGTACACGAAGGAGGGCAGAAAGATTAAGTAGACCTGCTTGGAATTCTTGTGAATTTTTTAACAACTCATTTGCATTTTACTATAAATATGATATTTCTACAAATGAAACTATATAATGCTGTGATTTGAATCCCATATTTGTAACATGTACGTAGTGTCTTATAGAGGTACTTTCCTAGTTAATAAGAAACGCCTGTTGGAAAAAGAGTTTTAGAAAGCTCTTCTTACAATAAGGATTTGAAGCTTTTGACAGATATTTTGATGTACTTTAGATTCAAACATTAAATATGATGAAATTTTCATGGTGAAGTTTTATATTATTTTTCCAAAAGGAGACTGAGTTGTTCTGTTGCTGTAAATAAAAATATATTTGGTTTATCTGATGAACGATATACTATTCAATCTGGAAAGTATACAAAACATTTAGGTAATAAAATATACCCTTGGTTGTTGATAGTGCAGTCTTTCGAAAAAAAAATCAACAGTAATTGTCTATTTTAACTAAATAATAAAGATTGACCAAATAAAATAAAAATTAACTTTTCCAAGAGAATAAATTACAAGAAGGAGAGCAAGCTTTGGCTGCGAAAATTAAATTAGCAGATACTATTTTAAATAATATGGGAATTTTTTTACCAAACATATCTTGCTAGACATTCAATGATGCTGTAAAGAAGAGATAAAACAAAACCCCAAAACAAAATTAGTTTTATTACTTAATGAAAATTATAGTTTTACTTCATTGATTAATTTTCTCTAGATTTAAATACAATAGTTTTAATCAATATGTGATTATCTTTCCAACCTAAGGATAGAAATTTCTCCTTGAGACATAAACAAGATACAAATTCCTAGAAACCATGAAATATTCCAATATCGTCATTCATATCTCCAAAAGAGTCATTAATCTTGTTTCATAACATTTGAATATGAATATATTTTTTGGAATGTTTCTGTCAAAATAGCATACATACATATATATATATATATATATATATATATATATATATATATATATATATATATATATATATATATATATATATATATATATATATATATATATATATATATATATATATATATATATATATATATATATATATATATATATATATATATATATATATATATGTTACTGATTTAAAATCAAAATATTTACAAAATGTTTTGCCTAATGACGAAGAAAGACCAACTACATGAAAAACATTGGTGATTATAAATCTTTTCAATTAATTGTTTCTTAATAAAAAAACAGATAAAAAATATGACAAGAATTTTTTTTACTTCTCTTAACTTAGTAAAAGGAGTAACTTGAGATAGAATAATCTGTGTTGGCAATTTAAATTGCTTAATAATTGCTTCTCGAAAGAATGTGGAGGGCAATGTATTATTTCAGCAAATAAAAAACGAGCGATTTCTAATTTAGTGACATTTCTGTATACAACAATAAGACATTTATATTATAAAGAAAATCATTATATGTACAAAGGAAAAAGATACTCCTGCTTCTGAGAAACATATATTTAATATTGCGAATGATATCCAATGTAAAGAAAATTTGCGAAATTGTAAGAACAAATCTGGTGTCTTTAAAAACATAGTGTCAGTATTTTTCTTCAATTGGCCAGAATAGGTTTTGTGAATTCCTCATTTAGATATTAGCATATTCATGATTTTTCTATTATTTCTCACTTGGCTGTAATAAATTGATGGATAATGGTGAGTGCTGCAGTGCAAATGAGCCCGGACAGTACCTTACGGTTAACGAGTTAAGAGTACTTGCCTATTACTAAAGTGATTTACAGAATATCTGATGAGAGTTTGAATAATATTATTTCACATTGGACGTCCCTATCTGCTACACAAAATTTGTGCCATGCTTTATAATTTCCATATCGAAATTTTGATGAAACTTATTAAATGATGGAAAGTTTTGAAACATTTGTGCAATATTTTATTTGTGATTACTTATTACTTGAATAATGCTTTGCTTTCGCCTGAATTCGTTTAATTTTTCAATAATTCTGCTACACTTCTGTAAAATTGTAAAGAAATATAATGAACTTGAAAATGAATGTGATAAAGTAATTTAAGAAGCATACTGAATAGTTTAAAGTTTTAACTAATATTTAGAAAAGTTTGTCCTTCCTTTTATTCACAGTAATCAGTCAAAATTTCGGCTTATCATCATAAAATAAAAATAATAAATGTCTCAATGCTAGAATTATATATTAATTAAAATGAATGAATTTCACAGTTATTTGATAAATAAATGAAATTTTATGGGCATATTTGATAGGCTGTGTTGCTAAGATCTGATAAAAAGGGATACTGTTGTTTTTGATGAAAAATATAATCGCGTTGTTTGAGAAACGATTATATCAGATTTCTTTCAAAATTTAGACAATGATTATATATAATGTTCTTTGAAATATAAATTACTCTCTAATTATGTGATTAATGATAGTTCAAAGTTTTAATCACAAAAAGAGTGATAAAAAGATAAATCCCTTCAAAATTAATCTTTTATCTGTGATGTAAAAAAATAGTAAAATTTGATAATACAATTTGATAAGCATGAAAACATTTAAAAATAGTAAATAGAATATTGCAATCAGGATATGACTAATATACTCTTCTTTTAGATAATTCCTTTTCAATAAAGGAAATTTTTAAAATAAAAACACTACCTTGTTTTGTCAAACTGAAATACGTTTGAAAAGTGATTACTGGAAATCTGTAGAAATTTTTTTTTTTTTTACTAGTGAAGTGTTTTCTGATTTGAAATCTTTAATCTCTAATAAATTAATTTATGTGAAATTCAGTGCAATATATATTGTTGTTTTTTGTTGTTTCTCATCCCCGTGATCAGCAATGTTAAATCAGGTTCATAAGTTCATTCACCCTGAAGAAATCCAGAATTAAAAGGGGGTCTTGAACCAGGTCTTGCCTGGTAAGTCTCAGACAAGATAAAATGTGACCAAAGAAGGTTTCTGCAGAAGAACACCTAGGGTAGATTTCGAAGTGTTTAATGCATTGATGACAAAAGTCATTGATGACAAATAACCGCTAACGAAACAGGTAAGAGCAGTTGGATCACAGTGCAATATATTATATTAATTGATATCTTTTTCATTAATCAAGTAAAAGTTCGTGATAATTAATCACTGTTGTTATTGTAAGTTATTTATTATTGTTGTAAAAACAAACGTGAATTGATGATCATTGAAAAATATTTTAATCCATATTTTAAATAATACTTAAATTGAAAATAGAATACGCTAAAAAATAATATTTCTACGTAAAGAAGAAAGTTCTTGCTCTTTTTAATGACCCAAAAGATCATGTCGTTCAAAAAGTTTAGTACATTGTTAGTCTTTGAAGTAATCACAACCAGCATCCTGCGCCTTTTGTCGATGTGCCTTCAGTTGAGCTATCCCGTTGAGGTAAAACTCGTGGTCTTGGACGCAAAGAAATCCATGATGCCCGGCACAAGTCTGTTTTATTGACGAAGGATTTTCCAAGAAGATGACTGTCCAGAAAATGAAAGAGATAGTAAACTAGTATTTCAAGAAATTATGGGTAAGAAGGATGACACAATGTCTCCTAAACAAGTGTCTCTATAATATTTCTGCCAACACACGCTATTTGCTGCCCGTGTTATTGGCCAAATATAGTACAGAGATTAACCAGTGATGGGTCTTACTGTTCCAATGTCTGTTGTATGTGTTTCGATTGTTGATAGCACAGGTCCGCAGAGGAAGTTTGGCCCGTTGGATACAACTCATAATGAGCCTCTTAACGACTAGTCCACTAAACACTTGGTTCATCAAGGAAAGAGAGATCTTCCCACCTGAATTTCTGAAACTAGTATCTTGCCGTAAGTTCATTTACAGTTCTATCTCCAAACGCTTGACTTATTCTCAGAATTGATGTAGTAAATGATAAGTCCACAGTAGTAAAGCAAACAACAATGAATTAAAACCTTCGAAACTTCCTTTTATCTTCGCTACTGTAAGAATTACAATTGATGGATATGTGAGGGGGACCTGCTTTTATAATGATTGATATTATACTCTTGACAGACCTGTGTCTCAACTCCGTCATACAGTAATTTTCAGACTTATTCTCAATTCATTTAATGGTAATGGGAAAAGAAAAAGGTCTTTCTTGTTTAACTTATACTATACTAATGACTATTAAACAACCTGAAATAAGATCACAAAATTTTAGCCTTCCACAGTACATTTTTTGCTTCTAAACTTTTAAAATAAAATAAAAAGAATTTTGAATATGATAAAAGAATAGCAGGCATTGGCTGTAAAATATGATTTTCAGATTTGAATATATATAAGATCATTATAGCTGTAAATTCCTGAAAGCTACAAGTTAAAGAAAAGTAGATTAAAAAGATTTATGTTATTGCTGTAGAAGAAACAGGAATTAAAAATCTTCAAAGAATAATTACACCTGTATATTAAGCAATATTTAGGTTAAAATAATATAAAGCGTTAACTTGTCGTACATCTTGCATAAAAACATGGTATGTTATGTATAATAAAACTATATATCTAATTCTTCTTTTTGCTTTGTGCAAAGTGTAAAAAATGTGAAATACAAAATAGCTAACTATAAATTGAAATTTTAAAGCAACAATTTTCTTTGACTCTTAGAATTTAGAAAAAATCTTCCCAAAGGGATGAGTTATATTTCCTCCATTGAAATGATATGTTGATGGAACCAATTTCATTATGAGCTTCTTCATTTGCAGAATTGCATGTATATACTATCGGAAACAAAAATTAGGATGAATGGGGTACCTTCTTTGATGTTTCATTGAATTATAAAGCAGCTTTACGATAGAAAATTTCTCCATGTCGAACACTCTGTAAATAATCTAGATTAAATAACTATTATTGTCTCAAAAATATGACAATCATGTTTTGGCAAAAAAATATTTGAAGATATTTTTCACTAATGTTACGTTAGATAATCATTCAAAACATATAGGTTATTTTTCTCGCATAACTATTTGGTGCAGTGCAAGTAATCAATACGTGAAGAAATTAAATGGTAACATCTCTGGCACTTCCTAAATGTGGATCAGAGTAAATATTTTACCAGTTAACTTTTAATATTTATTAAATATTATTATGAGTGCATGAAGAACTTGTTTATCTCTTGTATGTACTTTCGAAACTAAATATCTTTATAATTCAACAAAATGAATTCATGCCATCAAAACATAGTTAACCTACAGGATGTCATTTGACGAACTGTAGGATGTCATTTGACATAACCTACAGGATGTTTTTTTTTTTATTTTTTTTATTTGATCTATAAATATCTGTTTAGACACTATAACCACATTTCCTATCGTAATTAATGTAAAGCAAATATTTTGTGGAAAAATGTTTTGACTAATAACTTTTGCTTCAATGTTTACACAATAAAACGATAGGAAACCCTGTTATATTCTAAATAATAAATTATGAGTTTCTCCTGCTCTGATTAACTTAACAACTAATTTTCTTCGTCCTAAAATGTAGTTAAAATAAATATTAGAAGGAAAGGAAATGTATATTACTTCGTTAGAAAAATATAAAAAGTGACTTGCAAAATTATAATCAATCTAAGAAAATAACTTTTTACCAATCAAATATGTAGTTTCTGTACACATTAGACACAATTGCTTCAGTTGTTACCGATTTATTTTAAAAAATAATGAATAAATCTCAA
This sequence comes from Latrodectus elegans, assembly GCA_030067965.1. NCBI lineage: Eukaryota > Metazoa > Arthropoda > Arachnida > Araneae > Theridiidae > Latrodectus > Latrodectus elegans. Next base: position 32,683,508 of record CM057816.1, read on the forward strand.
ATAATTTTGTACATATGACAAATTACTCTCTTTTACTGAGTGTAACAAACTGTAAGATCACTGTGATTTTAATTATTTTTATCATAAGCAATTTAATTTTTAAAAAATAAAACAGAGTTGACAGAAATAAATTAAATGTAAAATACATATTGTTTTATAAAATATTTATTTACAATAAAAATATTTTTTTAAATATTTCACATTTATACGAAATATTATTTTTAGGAAATTAGAAGATATCTTATTATCAAATGTGCTATTTTTAATAAATATTTGTACTATATAATTAATTTCAGATTTTTCCTTTAAAATACCCGTGAAATATTATAAGGTTACTGCTCTAGACAATTATTTTACATAAAAAAAATTCTTACACACCATTTTCCTGTAAATAGATAACATCTTTTACATAATATTATCATATTTACAAGTACAATATTGTGAATCTGATGTCAATAATTAATTATTTATATTCTAAATTCGTGAACAGAATATGATCGCTTATAATCTCGATAAAATGGACAAGTCAAAAGAATATCCTCAAGTGTTTTTAAGGAATTAAAGATTAAATTAAAAATTGGAGAGATTTTTTTTAAAAAGAAGTTTTTCTTTATGAAGTCAATTTTCGATTGTGTTTTCAACAACTGACATAAAGACCTATTTTACATAGGCTGCCTATTAGGCCCTTATCAAAATTAATTATTCAAAACAGTGATTAATAGCAGATAATTATTTCATTTCATAAATTCGTTGTACATCTTATTTCTCTTAACTCGCAAAAGCTTTCAAAACCATCAAAAGCTTCCTAAAAATATCTAAAATTTCTAAATTGAATAGTTGAGATTTCTAAAAATGAAGTTTTTAAAGGTTACAAAGTGATGACCTAAAACGATACATGGAAAAACACTTTTATAAGTTTTTTTTTCAAATATCATTTTAGGCCCATCCTTCTTAGCCAATTTCTACAAAGTTCTTTTGAAATTTTAAATCTGGTTTTCTTTAATTTCTGAAGAGCAATATTAAAGTCTGCTCTTAGATTACAGTACTTTTAAGTAGGTAAGTAGATTTTTATTATCTGTGATGTTATTTTAAAAGCTGTTAAGTTCTTTACAGTTTTAAAATCATGAAAAATTTTATATTAAATTAGAGTAGATAATTTATTTTGTCACCCAATTTTTTATATATTAAAAAAATGTTTTGCGTTATGTAATATAAATAGAAATTTTTTTAAGAAAATTTTTTTCTTATTTCTATTAAATAAATTTTCAAGTAACTTTATAAAAACAAATAGTTTATACCTTTATTTCACATAGTTTTGTTCATTATGACATCATAAATTCTCTCATAAAACACAGTAATTAAATTTGATCAGTATCGTAATACAGTTTGCACTTTTTTTTTAATACCATGCTACATTTATACCTGATTTTCAAAGAAAGTCAATAATGATTTAAAAAGTCAAATGAATTTGAATAGAAAATGTAAGATGTTTTGTATTTATTTAATACTTAAATAATAAAGGAAAAAACGGATCCTTGTGTAAAATAAAATTATTTTTCATTTAATGATTAATTGAATGTAATATAACTCATCTCAATTGCCTTAGTCTTTTAAAATTATTTGCTTAGAATTATGTACTATTTACATAAAAAAAGTGTTTTGGATAATTTTAAAAATTTAAACTATGCTACATTTAACGTTTTAAAATAAATTCCAAGAAATCAATTGATAAAAACGTACAGGAATAATATATTCAAACTTAATTTACATTTTAGTACAAGTTTCATTTCTTTCAAGAAATAAAATTCGTTACATTTTTTGTGTAAATATATGTATCTTTGTTTAATCTTGGGTTACGTAATACAAATAATTGTATTTTTCTTTCTCTGACATTGCAGTATTTTACTCGAGGCTGAATGTATTACGTATTATTGTTTTGTTAGTGTTCTTCAGTTCCAAGTTTCTGTTTCAAAATAATTTTAATAGGAATTTAAAATTTTTATGCTATAGATAATGGTTTAAATATTATTTTATTTATTATTATAATAAATATTATTATTTGATATGAATAGGAATATTTATTAAGTATTGTTACTTTTGAAGCTTTTTACATTTGTGATAAGCAGTTAAAAAGCTTATAAATAGTAAAATTGTAATTTATAAAAAAATTATAGAACATTGCAAAAAGTGAATGTAATTCAGAAACCTATACTAATCTTAGGCATAATAATAATGCTGAAGAAGACTCCAATTGAAATTTGTTATTATCTACGTTTGTGTGTCTCAACATTTTCAGTTGAAAACATAAATATGAGTTTTGTTTAAAATTATAGTGTAACATGAAAAGACAAAATTTGTTTTGAAAAATAGTTTTTGAAAATATTTAAATAAAAATAGTAATAAAATAAATATACACCAATTTTGGAAAAATAACAAAATTGGAATGTGCATTCATAATTATAAAATGATAGATATATTTCGACCAATTTAACCTTTTAAGATATTTTCCTTGCTATAGCTTTAATTCAAAAGCATTTTATTTGAAACAAACATGGGTCAAATAATTGCAAAAGTTTTAGAATAATTAATGTTGTTAATTGATGGTTGTTAGAATATTTCATTGTAATATATCATAAAGGAGTATAAATAATAGAAAATAAGTAAAAACTTAAAAAATAAAGAAACCTGATATCATATTTTCATAAAAAAATATGCAAAAAATGTTTAGTATACATATTACATGTGACATATATAGTAAGTGACATATATAGTAGAAAGAGCGTACTACAATACTCTTTGGATTGAAAAGTTTTGTCTACAATTTAATACCAGATGCATTTGAAAAATGGGGATTGATATTCCACTTGATTTTCTGCTTTTTTACAGTCTTATAATTTGAATAGTATAATGTGATATTTATATAAAAATCTTTATTGAGATTTTCCGAAAAACACTAGAATTTTCTGGATTATTCGGAGCTGGTATCTGTTTCTGTCTTGATTTTGATAATTTAGAATCTATTGATAGTCAAAAAATAGTTATAGGAAAAAGATAATAGTCTTGAATTGATCAATACTCCACTATTTAATTTTAGTTCCATGTACACAGAATGAACAATAAATTCAAGTACAAAAAAAGAACACTAAATTCAAGTACACAGAATGAACACTAAATTCAAGTACACAGAGTGAACACTAAATTCAAGTACACAGAATGAACACTAAATTCAAGTACACAGAATGAACACTAAATTCAAGTACACAGAATGAACACTAAATTCAAGTACACAGAATGAAAATAATTTCCAAATAAATTTTTGTGGAAATATAATACATTGACATTTGCTGATAAACACAATATATGTTTGCAACATATCACTTTCAATTAGAGGCCTATTGTCATTTTACTCGTTTTAAGTTTTCGCATATTTTATCCGTTTTTCTGAAAATGTAATGTAATACTTTTATATTGAATTAATTCATTCATATTGAACACATTCAAACGTCGGCGGTCAACAAACTTTATATTTGAAATTTTATTATACTTAATTATATTAAATGGTTTAATTTTCTATCAAAACGCAGTTTATTTATACAAAATACAGTACAATATATGAAATATGTAAATATTTCTTCAAAAAGTTTGATTTATCGTTGCATTTAAAGTTTAAATTAATAATTAAGCAAAAATAATTAAGGATGTTTATTGAAAATAATATGTAAATTATAAATCCAATTATATTTTTTATTGCTTCTATTTATTTCCATGCATTTTGGAAACTTAAGTATTAAGTGCTCTATTCCCGTAAAGAGCTTTTCTGCAAATGACATTAAGAAAGTGCGTAATTAAAAAACATTAACTAATTTGTTAGCATTAAAGAATGTTTTGCATTTCTTGTTTGTGCAGACTTTTTTTAAGTATTCTTTGTATACTTATATATGAAAAACATTTTTTTTTACTTTGTGGTGCAGAACTTTAAGTAGATGTAATTAATTTTTATACGCGTATTTCTAAACTCTTAATTAAACCTCTGTGCAGTAAATGTAACCTTAAAGCTTTTAGTAAAATTAGTGAAAAATTTAAGTCTAATGCAGCACTCAAAAAAAACCTTCTCTAATATATTTTCAACAAAATAAATATATAGATACAATTTATAACAGAAAACTATTAATATGCAGATGACTTTTTAATATTTCAAAACAAGCTTTATCATTCTAACAATTTATATGCTTACAATTTATTGAAATATCTTCGTAATTAATAAAAACTGAATTTCTAATACTAACAAAAATACAATCTTATATCACTTAAAATTCTTATGGCTTCATGCGATCTACCTGGTTTTATATTAATCTTTTAAAATAGATGTAAATGACAAAAAAATAAGTTCCCCATTTACTGAGATCCGTAAAATTATCCAGTTTTAACTATTATATTCTGTTAAATGTAATTTTCAAAGAAGTATACTATAACTTAAAATATGTGCTAACAAACAATAATAATTTTCATTTGCAGGACTGGAATTAAAAATAAGTATAATTTAATTTACTACGTTGTGTGTGTTTATTATTATTTATAACTAAATTTGAAGATAAAAATTAATGGTATTATTATGTAAAGTATTTAAATTTTTTTATTAATTGAATGACTTATGTACTGCGTTTAATTGTTAATTTACTTATATTCTAGACATCTGCTACTGAGATTCGTGGTTTATATTATAAAATTTAAAATTTCCAGTTACTCAATGCATGAAAATTTCAATTTATTACTTTCAAAATTATAATTATTTTGACTTAATGCAATAAAATATACGCACAGTAAATATATTTTTATTTTCTTACCAAAATATTGTTGCAATTTTAATAACTATGCGTGTATGTGGAAATGTCATTCATATGAAAATCGACGCATGCACGAATGAATGAATACATGTATATTTATGAAGAAAAGTTGTTTATCCAATAAATGTAGCTCATTCACAAAATTTATTATTTTATTACATATTTAATTATTGTTCATATTCATGTTGTTTTTATTTTACATATAGTGATTTATAAATATAACTCAAAAATTAGTGTAAGAATTAATGAAAAATTTTAAACTTAAGGTCTTAAATTATTACTTCAGTTATTTAGACATTCATTTAGTTATTTGAATTAATTAAGATCTGATTTCTAACGATTGATAAGGAGTTATCTTTCAAATCTCAGAAAAATGATAGTTTTAAAATTTATACCTGCTAAATGTATAATTGCTCTATGTATTTTCCTCATAAATTCATTGCAAAAATGTGATACTTAAAGACATTTCAGAACAGTAAAAAAAGTAATAAGCAATTTAAATGTCATTTATCTTACAAAAAGTTTTAATTTTCGAATAAAAAATATAATAAATAATATAAATACATTTATATAATGTATTTAATCACGTTAATTAATATAACAGCATTTATATCATTCGCGATTTAATATCCTCTTTCAATTTTCTGTGATTATTAATTAATTTATTTTAAGAAACTATTTAACAACGTTAAATATTTTCCTCATGATAATAATATATATAAGTAAATTATTATTAAAAACCCAGAATTAGTTTGTTCATGAAAATAATTTATTTTTTGCTATTGTTTTATTTTAATTTAAAAGTTATCTCCTTTAGTAAGGATGAAGCTATTTTTCAGGAGGAAAATTTGAAATTTAAGTCGCATAAATTAATGATCTGCTTCTTTAAAATTGTTTTTGAAAGGAACTGTATTAATATATTCAGAAATTAAAGATGTTCATTTTTTTTGTTTTCATTTCTTTTTTATTTCCAAATTCGAATACTGAACTTGATTCTTATTATAATAAAAATCAGGGAGCTAAATAAATCGAAAATTAGAATTTATAAATTAATAAAGGTATGGCACAATTGCACAATTTATAAAAATAAGAAAATGTCTTTCGGTAAAAATGCAAAATTATAAAATTTAAAAAGTATTTATTTAATTTAACACATTCTTAAAATGAAATAGTTTGCATATTGTAACGCAGATGAAAAAGAAAAATATATATTACAACATGTATGATATATATAAAAGTCATAAAAAGGAAAAATTAATATCTTAAATTTATTTCCATCAAAAATTCATTAATATAATAGCAAAATATTTATGCCCTAGTAGTGCAATGGATATCTCAGATATAGCAGTGATTAAGCATGATACTGAATTTAAGTATTATACCTATGATTAAGTGATTAATATAATCCGAATCAAGTATTACATTAAAGTTTCATTACAAATTTATGTAAATTAAGAATCGAAAGTACTTATAAAAAATCGTTTATTTCTTTTTATGGTAAAAGGAACTGCTATTAAGATTTCATTGCAATACAGTTATCATGATTATTGTGCAATTACCATTTATCAGAAAAAAAATATTTCATATAAGAAATTATTTTCTTCTGGAATTTTAAATGAAATAGAAATAATACTTTACATAATCGATGAATTAGTTAATAATATTGAAGCAGTATAACATTGATAGATGGCAAATGGGTTTGTAAAAATGTTGTGGTATGAGGAATTGGAAAAATGAATAAAAACAAAAAGAGTATACTTCCTAGTTGAAAAACCGGCAGCAATAGTGTAAGAATTGAAATCAACATGCTGACACGTGACTAACGTGTATGCTGACACGTGACTAACCCCTATGACTAACGTGTATAAAAAATTTTGGGTAGATAAAATCAGGACATAGATAAAGAGATCTTTATGCACATTTAATTTATGATTGTTTTTTTTAAATAATTATTGATTTTTACAAATACTAAATCATTGTTTTGTCAATTATGCCACTGTTGTTACAGTTATCTTCGAACATGCATTTAGTCATTTTACAATTTAAACTAGAATGTAATAAAAATTCATAAAAAAAGTTTTCTATTAAGGCTAATTATTTAAAAGAAAAAAAAAACATTTACATGCTATATTTTAGAAAACAAGGTACGATTAAAATGCACTAATGCATTCCTGTATAAGGAAGTTAATTAGGTTTAAAAAGTCTGGAAAAAGGCATTGCCTTCCAGTGGATTTCTAGATATTGTGTCAAATTTAGAAACAAACAGGCGTATGAGCTTCCCATAGTGGGATTTCTCATGTCAAAACCTAGCTAGAGTCTCTCTGTCAGCGTAATATTAAAAGAATTATTCAAAGTATAAATTTCAAAAAAAAATCATCAATGTATAATCATGCAGCTTTAGGTATGAAGTGGAGGGACTGACTCAACAAAAGTAATAGAATATCCAGTTCCTGCCCCGACCTGTTGGTGGGACTTGCTTTCTTTTGATTACTGGGCATGACTATATGCAGAGACATTTTCATTTTATTCGAGTCAAGCATTCATTTTATTGCCCTGTATGCCAACAGGTGAATATTGACATGCAAACTTCCTGTATTGCTCCATTGTTTTAAAACTACACTATGAAAACTACGGATGTTATTTTCAGTTTTTTTTATATTTCGTAATCACTTTTTTGGGATGCTGGTCAACTAAAGGCAGAGATGCTGAATGCAGGCGTAAAATAAAAATTAAAATAGAAGTTCATACCTCTCGTTGTTTTGACTAATTGAAATAATGTTTAGTTAATTTTTCAAGGATGTGATTATAGTTATTAAAGCCCCATAATTCAGCACTATTTTTTTCGAGAGCAATTGCATTAAAAATAAACGAAACGTGTAATTAATTTTTTATAGGAATGCTTATAATGTCATCCATTAAATAATTTTAAAGTATTACTGATTTTTGAATATTATTATATTTTAAGAGCAATGCTCTATATCAATCGTTATTCCATCTTAATTTATAAATTATACCTGCATGAAATATATTTTTCATAACAAAAATTGGCAGAAAAAGGTTTTTTCAATAATAAAAATAAATCATAAATAGTGTTGACTGCTGGTGAATGGGAAACATAAAATAAATTGTTTTATGATATGTCATAAATCTGATTATTATTTATTTATATTAGAATAGAAAAAGTAATCATAATATTTATATATATATATATATATATATATATATATATATATATATATATATATATATATATATATATATATATATATATATATATATATATATATATATATATATATATATATATATATATATATATATATATATATATATATATATATATATATATATATATATATATATATATATATATATACACATATATTATATATATATATATATTATATATATATATATATATATATTATATATATTATATATATATATATTATATATTATATATATATATATATATATATATATATATATATATATATATATATATATATATATATATATATATATATATATATATATATATATATATATATATATATATATATATATATATATATATATATATATATATATATATATATATATATATATATATATATATAATTTAAATTGTGGAGGTGAAAATATTTATTTTTTGAATAAATATTTCAAAAACAATAATAAATTTTACGGTGAAAACAGTAATAAAAACTCCCGTTTTTAAAAAGCATTTCGAAATTATATGACAGTTATTTTTTGTGACAATATTGTTTAACTATGCACGATGCAAGGAATAAAAACTGAAATTCAAAATAAATCTTATGAAAATTTTGCTGTTTTTTAAATATTCAAAGTCATTTAAAATTTATATGCAATTAAATTATGTCAGTTCTTAATGCCATTTCTTAGAAGAATTCAAAATGAAGAATAAAATATGTTACAATTTTTTTTTGTAGTAGGGCGTTGAGAGATTATATTTGTTTGACAGTACAATGAAATGAGTAATTTTACATTCCAGGGTGTTTTGATTTCTATGATAATTTCGAAAAATTTGATTATTACATTTGTGTGTGTGAGAGAGAGAGTTGTTTAAGAAAATATATCCTTTCGTGTATTGTCTGTTTTAAGAGACAGAGCGGGTTTTGATAGCAGTGTGTTGGGTTTTTTTTTCTAATTTGACTTGAGAAAAGTTTGCAGTTATTAGCAAATGAAATGATATTGTCATTTTTATTTCAAAATTTGATCATCGTGAGTTATAAGAATAGTAATAATATTATGCTTTTAAGGAGATATTCGATAATTCTGAGTTATAGTATACAGTAAGACACATAAATTATTAAAGTGTTGCTTTGTGTCTTAACTGAGTTGCTTTGTGTTGTTTATGTGTCTTACTGTATACTTACTGTATACATAAGAACATTCATTAATATTATTTTACACGTATTTATTTAAAGATGAGATACACGTCATAAAAAATGAGAAAAAATTGCCTATTTATTTTTTAAAACAATAAAGGATAACTGGTAATATTTATTTTATAATATTTTTCTATCTCTATTTATATGAGGATATATTTCAACATTACATTGAAAATATTTTTAAATACATAATAAAGAAGATATGTTCAGGGTCATATAAAATTTTTTTCTTGTTTCCAAACACTTTCATAAAAATTGTAAGTTGTTTTAAATAAATATAAGATTTATTAAAAGAATTTTGATTACTGTTTTACCATATTTTTACAAATTATATTAAACTAATATTCTTACTACAACTTTACAAATCATCAAACGTGTTATACAAGGATATTTCAGTTAATAAATATATGCAAATCACATTGCATGCATAATGCATCCTAACACTGTTATAATGCAAAAGAGATAATTACAAGACAAGATAATTAATGTAGTGCAAAAACATTTTTTCTGTTGGATTAATTCTTAATTAAGAATACTTTTTGAGGACAAAATTTGATTGACTTATTATTGCATTCTAATTTGTGAGAAAATTATAATAAATTCTTTTTTTAAAGAAAAATGCATTATGCTGCATTGATTACATTATTTAGTAGAACAGTCTCGAAAAATTTTTTATATATATATAATGAACAAAATGCATCAGTGGCATATTTTTCGCTCCTTATTATTTAAAATTTATGTACTTTCTTTTAGTAAAATGAATGATTCCCCCAAACTTTCATAAAACATCTCTTAAAGTGACTTTTAAAAAGTATGGGATATTTCTGTTGATTAAAAATTATTATCTTTCAGATTTTCTTCATTTAAGAAATTAGTAATATATAAAATAACGTAATAAATATAATAAACACATCTCATAGGTACCCTATAAACGGCTACCTATGGCATGTGTGTACGGAGGAAGTCGGACTCCACACCAAAATATGGTTCAGTTGGAAAAGTGGAGCAGCGCAGTCCATAATGCCAGTCCATCTCGCACTCGACAACAACAACAACAACTCGTGTTGTATCAGTAAACATTCCTTTGTTATGTAATATTCTAGTAATTACTAAACTATTTCATTTCTTATTCTAAGTAAAATCAGTATATTATAATCTTAGAAAGTCTTCTGGACTGATCGAACATATTGCAATTTGAAAGATTCGGTCAACATTCCCAACTATCTTAGTTTTTGCTATTATTAAAAAAAAATTCAGTTATTATCACTTTTTTCAGCTTATGCCCGCAGTTTATAAAACGGAACTGAATTATGTTTTACAATAAACAGAATTATTAAAACTTTTTTAAAGCAGCACAATTGATATAATAAGTATAACTATGCCTTTATGGAACACTTTTAAGGAGTAAAGTTATTACAATTTTGTGAAGCTTGAATAATTTTATGGTAGAATTTCGTGAAAATAATTCTCCGATCCTCCGGACAGAGAATTTCGTGAAAATAATTCTCTGTCCTCCTTTCAGATTTTCTTTAGTTAAAAAATTAGTAAAGTATACACATAATTAAGAAACTAATGTATTGAAACTTTTGTAATACATTAGTTACTTAATTTGTAATACATTAGTTACTTAATTTGTAATACATTAGTTACTTAATTTGTAATACATCAGTTACTTAATAATATCCTAGGATATTACTCGAAAGAACAATTTAATTTAACAAGAAAACATTTTGAATAAATAATTATATAAGAGTCATAGTTAACACTCCTAAATTGAGAAATGTTTATGGTATTTGGTAAAATATGATATCTTAAGACTCCTTATTTGTTTTTCAATGTATCATTACATTATGCAAGATAAACTCTGTTTAGTTTTTAAGTTAAGAAATTGAATTCGGGATAATACACTTATGAATGGTTATTAATCAAGAATCTTCAAATACTATGCAGCTGCATAACGAAGTATTAGTCAAACATGTTTGTTTCTTATAATGTCAAGTATTTGCTTGTACAGTGTGACGGGAACTCTCCATTTGGTGTGATGTTACAGAAAAATATTGGATGCAAAAAAGTACACTACTAGATAAGACCAATGGTGATTAATTAAATTTTTTGGCAACAAGTGAGTGAAAGGACTGAGGTTTCAATTCTTCAAATGTTAAAACAAATGTCCGTATCGCATCATATTCACCTACAATGGATTTCTTCCCAAGTGGATCTTGAGGGGAATGAGATTGCTGACACTTTGGCCAAAGCTGGTGTGGTTGAGGAAGGTATGCCGTCGGTACATCTCATATTTCAGGACATTCACTCAAAGATTAAACGCGAGAATATAACCAATTGGATTGTCCCTCCTGAGCATCATCGGTACCACTGCACGCGTCCAGGTGCTTCCTTGGCTACTGGTCTTAATAGACAAGAACAAACTAATATTGCCCGTTTCAGAAGTGGTTATCATAGTAACTTGAAATTCGTCGAGGGTAAGAAGAAATTCGAAATTTGCTCCAAGTGTTTAAATGAAAAGACCTCTCCTGAACATACTCTTCAATGCCTTGGTCTCTCCAGGAGAGTTCTGATGGAAAATCTACTTTTGGTACTAGACTTCTTAAAGGTGTATACACTCTGGACCTGGTCTAGCAATGCAAACTTTGGGGGTATGCAACAGCAACAACAATATAATTTTGACACTTAATGGTCAGTGGCTGTGCCATATTGTAGGTCCTACGAAATGCCAAAATTCTAACGAAATATATATTTTGGGTTCTCTTACAATCATCGGTCAAGTGAATAAATAATTGTTGACATCGCTTGCATGGTCTTTAAATAGTGTATAAATTAAAAACGACTAGCTATGATTTACTGGAAGACAGCCCCATTACTCCTATCTATCGGTTAAGTTTTATAAAATGTGACATAAACTGGAAACAGTATGGAATGTATTTCCCATTTCTGTCATTCATGCTCAATTCGAATTTATGGTTAACCTGGTAAAGAGAGTTTATATAATATGCAGCAACAATTATTTCCATTAGTTTTGTTCCCATGTAAAAATTCTCAATTTAATGCAAACACGTAACGTAATGCCTTTAACTCTCATTTTAATGTTTAATACTTGCAATTTTGCAATTTCATAATAATTATTATATATATATATATATATATATATATATATATATATATATATATATATATATATATATATATATATATATATATATATATATATATATATATATATATATATATATATATATATATATATGTATGTATGTATGTATATATATATATATATACATATATATATATATATATGTATGTATGTATATATATATATATATATATATATATATATATATATATATATATATATATGTATATATATATATATATATATATATATATATATATATATATATGTATATATATATATATATATATATATATATATATATATATATATATCCATATATATATAGAGAGAGAGAGATATAATGAGTTTTAGATATCAATTTAATTTTTTTTGCATTAAATTAAGAATTTTTACATGATTACAAAACTAACGACCTATTTGTGTCTTTATTTTACAAATATATTATTAAAAATTATTCATATTGTTGAAAATTCATAAATTTGAAAAAATAAGATGTTATTTAAGTTATTTAGACTTTTATTTAATTTTATATGACTTAATAAATATCAGATTCTTAAGTAATGTTAAGGAGTTTTGCAAAGAGATTATTTCATACTTTTAGTTAATAGTAATAATATAGCTTAATAAAAATAATAGTTTTTACATCTATGCTTTAATAAACAATTTCTCTGAATGCAGTCCTCAACTAATCGTTGCAAAAATGTTATGATAAATCTCATTCCTAAAGAGTAATAATATATTTGTGTATTTAAAAAATTTTTCATGTATATATATATATATAGATATATATTCACATTATTAATATAATAATACATTATAATCATGCATTAATTTCTTCTACTAATCTGCTAAGCTAATTTAATAATTGATTTTAGGAAATATTTCAACAATTTAAATATTTTTCTTTCACCAATAAAATCATAAGTAAATTATCCTTAAAATTTAGAATTAATTTAGCTATCAAATTATTTTTCTTTTATTTTTTTAATATAATTTAAATTATTTTTTGTGCGTATGGTATCCATTCATGATAAGGTACATATTTATATTGCAATTTGATAAGCCATTTCTTAAGACTTTCTTTCAAAGAAATTTTATTAATAAATTTGGAAATTTATGACGTTTATTTTTCTTTTTGTTTTCTTTCCTCTTAGTTTATTTTAAATTTCAAGTTCTGAAAATAGTTCTTATTATTTAAAAATCATTTTAATATACAGAAAATTAATTTTCTGTAAATTAATAAGGGCATTGAGTATACTGGGTGTAAAAATAAAAAAATGCCTTCTGATAAAAATGGAAAATTTTAAAATCAAAAAATATTTATTTAATTAAATTTTTAAAAATATAAATGTACATATAAGAAAGAAGTTAAAAAAAGAAAAGAAATTGAAAAGCATAAATTAATGTCAACGATAAAAATAAATATAAAAAGTCAAAAAGTTTATCTCCTAGAATTTTCCTTGATTATTCCTTTATGAATTTATTATTTTTGTCTTCCAGTTTATGAGCTTCAAAATTTATTATATTAGAAGCAAATTTAGATGCACAAACAACAGAGGGATAAGAGTTTCCAATGAAGATAATAAAAAATAAGTTTGTCAAAACGATTTACAAGTGTTTCATTATAAAATGGTAAAAAAATAGTGGGGAACATTTTCATTTAAAATGATCGTAGTAAAAAACTACTTAATACATTTTGTTTTCGTATATTACATATGTTTATGGTATTTATTCTTTTCTATTTTTACCGTTAAGCTTTTTTCTATGTTCTTAAATCTTTAAGCATGAATAAATTCAGACGTTATTGCAAAATTGAAGACTTAAAAAGGTAATATATTTTTCGCCTAACAGTTCATTAAATAAAATGGCTTTAAAAGACTGTATATTTTCAGTTATTGATTTATAATGTAAAATTTATTCTTTGCCAATTCTTTCTGCGAATTATTTAAAATACAATAAATATGATATTAAAATTATAAACTCATTCTAAAGGTAGATAACTTTTACTTATTTAACAACAATCACAAGGTCTTTCAATAATACATCTTCTGATAAATTCAATACCCGTACATATCATTCTAAAACAATTAACTAAAAAACAATTAACTAAAATGTCCTTAACAAGGAAATTATAAAAAAGAAATTTTTGAATCCATATTTGCATGTTAATTAATGCTGAGTCTTTTTCTGTAGATAAAATTCTTACATGATATATATTATATATATATATATATATATATATATATATATATATATATATATATATATATATATATATATACACAAAAGTTAATAACTAAGAAACCAATGATTAATATTTTAATGGAACACCTTTTGTGGACAAATGTTGGTCCTTATTTGACTAGGCATTGCATGTTTCTGGAGTTAATTTAGCCCAGATAATATTCTTTGGTTATCACGCTTTTAGAATCTTACAAATTAGAGGAAAAACAAAATTTCTGTCTTATTCATTCTTGTGTGTGTGTACTGTACCCCAATAATTTTATATAAGACATATATCTTGGCTCTGATGCGGACAAGGAAAGTGTTAGAAAAGAGATAAAATGTTATATAAGAGTTTGAATAATTCTAACATGATGTAAAACAGAGGATTACCAAACATGAAGCAAATATCACTTTTCGAGTAAATAAAAGATCATTGCATGTTACAAGTGATATTTAAGTATATCTCGATATATAAAAGCTGCCTATCTATCCAGAAACACCATTGGACAATTTCCCAAGCATCAGGCATATCATATAGGTATGAAAGCTCAGACAAGGTGAATAAGGATGTAAGTGTTAATGAACATTAGAATAATTAAGGCAAAATCCCCTTGACTTACACACTTTAATCCTCAATGTCTAGTGTTTTTTCACTCGATATTAATCTCATAACACAGTCAAGACGAAAGGTGTGGTTTTCCTTCAGTTATCCGATTATACATATTCTTCATAATTGCATGATTCAGGTTGTAAATTGTTCTTAATGATTTCTGTTTCCTATTTTTGTTATTTAAAGCTCTATATAATCCCTGCTCAGTTATGCAATTCATAAAATTGGCATTGATCTCAATTACATCTTCAGGAAAACTTAGATCAGGTTGCTTTTCAGAGCCAAAAGAGATTTGGTGTCTTCAAAATTTGAAGCCTTTGCTTAAAATGCCAACAGTAAGCTAGCCTTTGCCAACAGTAAGCTAGTTTTCATAGAAGTGGTCTTTTTATAATCAGTGTTAATTAATCATGTCTAAAAATCGCAAATCAGTTAAAAATATAAATATTCAAAAATGTGATTCCAATAAATATTATAGGATTCTAATTTGTTACATACATACATACATACATACATACATACATATATATATATATATATATATATATATATACATACATACATACATACATATATATATATATATATATATATATATATACATACGAGGGTTACTCTAAAATTTTTGTTATATGCGCTGACGAGAATTTACAAAGTAAAAATAACGGTTTAATTTTAAAATACAATTTTATTTTAACACAGAAGACGACGTTTTACTTACTTACTTATGCTTGTTTAGAGTAGAAAAAGTTTTAAACAGAAGAGAAAATAGAGTTGAAGCGAGAACATTTTCGCGCTATAATTTTCTACGATTTTAAAGCAGGATTAAATAAAGAAGAATGCGTTCAATAGTTGCAATTAGCATTTGGTGTTGAATCTCCAGCTCGTGCTCCTGTATTCAGATTGTTTAGAGAGTTTAGAAGAGGCCGCAATTTTCTTCATGTCGTGGTGACCTAATTTCAGAAAACTCCGAGAAAAACCCAGATTCGTTATTTAAATAATTGAATGACAAAGATCAATTCAAAACGAAAATACATTAAAACTTTATAATTTAATTTAGCAAATTCATTACAAAGGTATTTACATTTATAATTAAAACATTCTTGATTAAATAATTGAGAAGATTCTAACATTATTATTATTTTTATGATATTTACATAATAATCAAAATGACCAGAGGTAATTTGAACGAGAGATCAGACTCATCCCTTTGTAGAAGTAGTATTGTGGTGTCTGAGATTTCGTCGCTCTCCGGTGTCCATGATTCTCCTTTTCAATCCACTTCCCGTCCTCTACTCAGCATCTCCGCTGTGCATTTCCATTCGCTGATATCTCCGCATTTTACTTGTCTTGCTGATCAGTATTCCTCTTTTCAGACTTTGTCACCTCTTCTTCATCTATTTGTCGGACATCTGCATTCCCATTGAGGACAGTCGAGCAGGACTTCTCCAGGTCAGTGCAATCATACTCCGTTTACTCCTTTTCTTTGTGTTCTTTCCGTTTACTCCTTTTCTTTTTGTTTACTCTGCCTTGTGTGTCTGAGGGACTTCTGTGTGTTAGGACTTTCTCTGCCTCTCTTCCATTCTTAGATGCAGTTTTTAAATTCTCATCTTAGCTCCTCCTCTTTACATCATTGGTTTTCCAAAGTTCCATATAACGTCCTACACTCCTATGGGATAGGTCAGAAATCTCTCTCCCTTAGTCCCGACTGGTCAGATTTATAAACAAAACATATCATAAAACATAAACTTCCCTTGCAATTTTCTCACGATCATCCATCCCTTCCGAAAGGAAGAATTTATTTTTTTATTGCACTTGGCTTCTTGTGCCGTATTTATTGCATTCTTTCCTTTATACTATTACAGCTTAGTTTTAAAGGGAAAGAGGAAAATCTTAAATTTAAGTTGCAATAAAAATATACATATCTATTTTCTCAGGGTTTGGCTATGTTGTTTTACACTACGACACTTCAGGATGAAGAACACGCAGGAAGGACGCCGTCGGCAGTAATCCCGGATAATGTGTCTGCCATACGAAAAATGTTAATGGATGATAATCGCTGTACCTCTCAAATGATGCAGAAGGAACTTAACATTGGATCCGCAGCCATACACAAAATCATTCATGATGAATTACATATGAAAAAATTAGTTTGCCGTTGGGTTCCCCATAATCTAACTGAGTAACAAAAAGAGGAGCGTGTCAGAATCAGTAAAGAAACTCTTAAATTGCTAAATGATGGTGGCCACCACATCATTTCTAAAATTGTAACAGTTGATGAAACGTACATACCGTTTCTTAACGTTCAAACACGTCAAGAAAGCAAAGTATGAATCTTTGAAGATGATCCCATGCCGACAATGGTGAAAGAACAACGCGCACTGAAAAAAAGTGATGTATGCCGTTTTCTTCAGAAGTACGGGATTGGTCAAATCCATAAAGCTGGAAGAACTGAAAAAAGTATCAGCAAACTGGTATGCCACTAAACGTCTTCCAGAAATTAGATAAGAGCTGAATGTTAGGGCACTAATGCTTCACAATGACAATGCATCGTCACATACAGCCAGATTAACAGTTGAGTTTCTTAAGGAAAAACAAATTAAAGTTATCGAATATCCACCGTATTCACCTGATTTAGCTATGTGACACTTTTATGGTTATTCTTTACTCTAATAAAGAACTTACGTGGAGGTCGTTTTCATTCAGAAGAAGAGACTGATTTGGCTATAAATGCATTTTTTCATCTGTTCCAAGAAATGAAGGGCTTGAGGCATTTAATCTGTGGAAAAGTTGTCTACAAAAGTGCATTGATGCTGGAGGAGACTACTTTGAACACATCTAAAATTTTGTAAGTATAACTTTAAAATCCTAGTTGTACCTCAAAAATTTCAGAGTGACCCTTGTATATGTAAGCAAAAATTTAATTATATAATGATAATATAATGTGATAATATATAATTATTTATGTGCAAAATCTATAAAAAGTTTTAACATACTATATAAATTGTGGAATACTAGTACTTTATTAAAGTTAAGATAGTAATCCTTTTAAATGATTTAATTTGATAGTCCATCTAATAAAACAAATATTAATACAAAATTCTGTAGTTGATTTTAAAATTATCATACGAAAATATTTTATTAAATTAGTGCAAAGCAAAATATATTTCTGTTCATTTGTTTAAAATTTATTCCTGAATTTGTTTTTAATGATATAAATTTTACTAATAATTAATAATAGAATTCATCATGAAATTTAAAGAAAGTAAAAAATTTTTGTTAAATAATATTTATTGTCGAATCAATAATTTGAAAACAATAATGGATATCATGCAAATATTTTTCATATAAAAGTTCCATTATCCTATAATGTTGTTAATATTCAATATAATGTACTTAAAACAATAACAAAATCACCATCAGCTTTTTTATTACAGCTTTTTTGTCTCACTTAAAACTTATTCATATTTTAAATAAAAAGTTGGCTTTATCTTCTAATTAAAAAAGTTTTAATTTTCTCAAATCTTTTTCATTTTAGCTCTTAAAAACGCACAATTTAATTCTTACTGTAATATTTAGCCATCGATGGACCATACATTATAAACATAAAAAAACAACTGAAATTTATAAATCCCATTGAAGTGTTAAAAAAATAAAGAATACAAAGATTAAAATTAAACCCAATAAACATTATAATTTGACATATTAGCCATCACTATTCTTTATTATAAATTAAATATATGTATATTTATAATAAAGTTGCTATTCAAAGATTCTTTCAGATTCAATTATACACATACATACATATATTTATTACTATTATGCAAATAATATTAATACAAACATTAAGCCGAGCTGGTAGCCGAATGGTTAGCGCTCTTGCCTTCGGTTCAACAGTTCGTGGGTTCGAGTCCCACCTAGGGCATGGATGTTTGTAGTGGTTCGGAATCCACTTTAAACCGTAGGTCCCGGTCTAATTAGCCCTCGTGTGCAAAAAATGACCGTTGAGCGACAAGCCAAACAAACAAACAAATACAAACATTAAAAATAATTTCATTTGAAACGCAAAAATTTGGACATTTTTAAATAGTTTCATATAAACCATTATGTATTTTTAAATCCGTTTTCAAAACTTGATATATTGCTTTTTGCTACTTATTTACATTTTAGAAATTTATACCTCACTAACTTATATTTTGTCTTCCAATAACAAACATAAATTAACTAATTTGTATATTTTCATGTAAATAATTTTTAAAACTTTGAACCTATAACAATATTTTATTACAGTTATTTTATTTTAATTAACAATTATTAATTTTTTACAATTTTGAATTTACTTTAAAAATTCTTAATTAAATTATTCATATATTAAAAAAAAATAACATTTAGTAAAGGGAATGAGCTTGCATGTTCAAATGAATTAAAACAGTTTTTCTTCACGTTTTTCTCAATCATGATTTATCTTCGTAAAAGATCATTTATTCTTATCCAATTTAATTGCAATTGCGAGATTTTTTTTTCAAATAAAATATAATAGGATTTATAAAAATAATGGGACCTAGCGATTAATTAGAACTTTTATATAAATCATTAATACAAGTAATGACGCGATTTTTCATTCAAAAAAATAAATGATTAATTTTTAAACATTAAGAATTAATATTTAAAGTATTTAAAAATGAGATAATTTAACATTAAAATAATTCAAATATCACATTTAATACTATTAAATATTAAATAACTATATTAAGTACGTTGAAATATTATATGGAAAGAAAAGGATAATTTAAAATTTCTTTCATTTAAAACATATTAAATACATTTAAATTAAAATTTGTTTGAAATTTAATTATAAAATAAATGTAATTACTCCACTATCAAAATAATTGAAAAGAAATAATATAAATAAATTATTTATTATAACAAAATATTTTCAAGTAAGGTATTATAAAAATTGAATTAAGAACTTTAATTTGAACAGTCACTGGAACCAAGGAATCGAAACATTTTATATCACTATCCAACCTTTAGTTATCATTATATTACTGTATTAGAAGGTAACTGATTTATAAATCGGAGTCAAAAGATATGTAACGGTAACGTTCGCTGCATATGTTTTTGTATAACAACACATCATATATTTTATACATCAACTATATATATATATATATATATATATATATATATATATATATATATATATGTGTGTGTGTGTGTGTGTGTGTCAGTATATGTATATTTTACAAAATTTATTTCACATTATCTACATTATATAAAATTATTTATGTTCACAAATAATTGCTTACAATAAACTCAAAAGCCAAATGATGTTGTATCGTTACAGTTCATGAAGTTTTAATAATAATACGGTATTAGGGAATTAAATTGTGATAGTTTAATAACTATTATGTATCTATATCTGTCTATATACATATGTATATGTATATGTATATATATATATATATATATATATATATATATATATATATATATATATCGTTAGATAGATATAGATACATAATAGCTTTAAAATTTAAGACTCAATAAGTAATTTTATGAAAGTGCAATGAAGTAATGCATTAGTAAACATTAAACTATATTCGCTATTACCTGTACCCGTTCGTACGTTGCTGTGTTTAAGCAAAATAAAAGCAGGTGTGGTACCTCAAGAATAATTTATTAATGAACAAGTGTATGCAATACATCAAAATGGAAACTAACAATAAAATTATCCCTACATATATGCCATTTGAATGTAACATATGTACAAAACATAGATATACATAAATGAGAGATTCTTGAATTAACATGCTTTTTCACTTGTAATATTAAACAATACTGCAAACGAATTTCAGTTGAAAATAATTTTGTAATTATTATATATTATCATGAAATGAATGATATTAAATGATTGTTGGTGAACTCTATCTTAGTAGTGCTCGTAAATATAAAACATATTTTGTTTTCCGGTGCAAGAACAAATTTTGATGGTTTTCAAACTGATGAACATCCAACGTCTTGTTGTCCATATGAGAAGCAAAGATTTATCAAATTTAATCCCAATACTTGTAATGATTGTCCCTGTACTTGGTTAATGGTAATTGTAAAAGTTAGTCGTACTGGAAATTTCAGATGTTTGAATTCAAACGGAATATCGGTTGGTATCATGGGATGGATGATAGTTGTACATGTTCTCCTTGGTGTTTTCCATTTAAATTGGTTTTCTCATTTATGTTATTCCTTAATTTTCTTACTGATACCCTAGTCCCATTGCATAGTCATGGTGAGTTTATATTTCGTAGAAGGATGATTGGGGAACCAATTTTCAGAGATAAAATTTACGGTTGCATTCCTGGTCGATCCAATGAATTTAAAAATTCTTTTGAATAATTAACTGATTCATCATGATTGACAAAAGCATCTGTGGATTTATATGCTGTTTCTTCATCAGGTATTTCATTTTGAATCAAACAGTTTATTAAATTCACATCAATGTTTTTGGCTGCCAATAAATCACGCTCATTCCATTGATTAATTTTATAATCCTGTCAGAAATTTGGAAATGTTTTTGGCAATCAATTCATCAGTTGATTTTACAGTGTGATAAAAGTTTTCTGGTAAAGTTATACAGTGTGTGGATTCCCCCATTTCAATATTTATGTTCCTAGTAGATAACAATTGTTTTGCAAACATTAGGAAGATTCTTCTTGTTCTAACTGAACACGCATATTGATCTTTAAATATATTTTTTCCACATACCTCCATGATATTAGTGATTTGACATATGCATTCAATTCATCTGCAGATGAAGAAGTATAATTGGTAGAGTATGTCAAAAACCACTAGCTATTAAAATTAGAGCACCACCAATCTACAACTCATATCCTTTCAAAAATTTTAATGTGTGATTCAGGACTTACAATGAATTTTTGTGTGTCATGGTGCATTCATCCCATGTTATAAGCTGACATAGGCTTAGTACTTTTCTCATACCAGAACATTTGCAAATATTACATGTTGGATTTTCAATGATATGCATATTTAATGGCAATTTCAATACTGAATGTGTTGTTAGACCACCATACAAAACAGTTGATGAGCCATACAAAAGACCACCATACAAAAGAGTCAAAAGAGTTTAGACCACCATACAATGATTTTTTTGTGTGTCATGGTTCATTCATCCCATGTTATAAACTGACATAGGCTTAGTACTTTTCCCATACCAGAACATTTACAAGTATTACATGTTGGATTTTCAATGATATGCATATTTAACCTTTTGAGTCCGGCGTCATCGTTTCAAAAAACTGCTCCTAGGACGGCGCGAGAAGATGACATTTCCTACCCCCTTGACCGAAAGGAGAGGGTCATTTTCCTCCCATTTAAGTGCCCCAGGTTTCACCGTGACGAATCTTTAACTTTTGAGGGAGATACGCCGCGCTAGGTCTGCCATAATTCTAATGAAATTGTAAATGCGTTTACCATAAATACTACTTATCGACAAGCTATCGATTTTTTTCTAATCGTTGTTTTATATACCACATTAAGAAATGTTATAAGAATTTGAAGATATTATATGCATGCATTTGTTAAACAAACTTAGTCTGTTTTTAAAACAATATGGTGTATATTAATTTATTACAGAGAATTCTCAGAAATAATTATTTAAAATAATTACAAACTTCTTAATGAATTTGTAATTAGTTATAATAAAAATTGATAAGCAATAAACTAACTGAATATTTCAAAAACATTCCTAAAAACAACCTGCCTAATATTAAAATATGTAAATAAATAAAGATATTTTTAACAAATATTTCCTTTTATGAGTAAGTACAAGCAAATTTCTGGAGTTGCATTTGAAAAAGATTAAAAGTAATCTGTGTGTTAAATACAGAAATGGTTTCAATTTTCTTTTGATTTAAGTATTTTTATTTATAACAAATTTCTATATTGAATGGATTAAAATATATGCTTTTACATCCTTCATTTTAAGGAAAAAGCTTAAAAATGGAATTTTTCTTTCTGCATGTTTCTGCAGCTAAGTATAAAACGCTTTGCACAATGAATGTAGCCAGACGAATCTTGAGTTTCTCCTTTATATGTAGAATTTAGGTTGATTGTTTAATAAAATTACATTTGTATCATACAATAAATAGTAATACTCGGTTCATTTCTCAATAGCTGAGAATTTGAAAATGTTCATTCAAAAATAATACATTCCAAAATATACTCGTATCAGTCTCAGAAAATATTTTTATAAAATTCTTATTAGAATCGTAGCAAAAAAGCATTAGCTTTATATTGGGAATAAATTCTTTTCAGTATTTTTAGCTTTTATATGAATGCTTATATTATTTTTAAAAACCAAAACCTGTGATTAGTTTAATTTTATACAGAAATTAAAATTACGTAGAAGAAAGATTGACACAACTAAAAGGCAACTTTTTATATATGTACCGCATCTCTCTGAATTTATGATTGAAAGTATTTTCATTTTTATATTTATTTTATTTCTACCTACATGTTATTTTGTGAGATTAAAAATGCAATGTGCTCCTGGGATGTTTTCCATAAACAGTACGTCGAAAGGAAGAAACCAAGAAACATGTCTAGCATCTATTCCGATATTTGTTAACATAAAAAAGTGACGTTTAGTACTCTTTATTCAATAGTGCATTGGACTAATGAAAAAATATATTTCACATTGAAGAGCATATTTCTAACACTAAATCAAAACTATTTCTTTGTAAAAAATTTATTTCATTAGTCCATCTAAAAATCTAGAATGTGAAAATAGCTCTTATATTACATGAATACCGTTTCTTAATGAAAATGTTTCGAAGACTCTTAAATCTTTGAATTGGGAATTTCCTAACACATACTTTCTCAAGTGTAAATTATTATGAGAAATTTTTAACATTCCCTTATAATATTTTCTTATTTTAACTTTTAAAATATCAATCTCAAAACCAGTAATTTTGGTCAGGGTTAGACCAAAAATAGTCCTATTTACAGGGATTATTATTGTCAAAAATGTAAGGACAAATGCTAATTTTCCAGGTTTTATTATGTAATTCAGAAATAGTTAACCAATGCAGAAGCAGCATACCAATTTACTGATAGTTAAAAATCATAAAATACATCTCAGACTCTCATAAATATGAAATTGGTAATTAAAGAAAAACCATTAATATAATTAAAAATAAAAATATTCTTTATATGTGTAGTTCTGTATAGTGTGTATGTGTAGTAGGAATATATTGCTTGAATATCACTCTTCCTTTGAATTTTATAATGACTTCATCAATTGCAAGTTTTTCAGACGTGATAGTGCTCCTTAAAAGATTTATTTAAAAAAATCAAAAATCTTTCGTAATTTCTATAATCTGTCGTATTCTTCATCTAGTTTTGGTTTTTCTTATTGTCTGTGAAATGTAAAAATATCAATACATTAAAAAATCTATCGTGGGACATATTTTTTCTAAAAACAGGAGTTTCAATCAATTCATCTGTCGACCAATAATCTTTGATGTTATCTTTATCCATATGGCCCATTAAAAGAATAAGTCCTAAGATTTTTTTAAATTCTTCTACATCAATATCAGTCCACTTTGTCCCATGTTTTCTTTTATTACTTTCTGGATGTAACTCTAATATTTGGGAAGAATCTATTCGTTTCATCTGCAATAAAGTTTAAAATTTCTTCTGAAAAAAATAAATAAAAATTCGTGCTCCTCAACTAAATCCTTTATTCGCCCAGAAATACCGTAATTCCGTAAATTTAAAAATGATAGGATTATCATCTGCTTTTGCCTTACGTCAATCAAAATCAAATGATACAGAGGAATTTGCATCATTATTGCCATCAAAAAAACTAATACCTTGCATTCAGATTCATCACAGAAATCAAAATCACTGTCTGCAAAATTTTCTTCTTCTAATTCTTCCAATAAATTTTTAATTTCTTCATCAGTCAATTCTTTACGACGTGAAGCCATCAAAATATTTTTTCTAGTGACGAAAAAAGTAACTGATTGTAATGAAAAAATTTTTAAAGTGAGGATGAAAATGCTTCCTTCCCTTTTAAAAAGAGGAGCCAATAATATCGTTTTTCGCCAAAATTCTCCACTCAAAGAAGTCCCCAAATTTTACGACTTTCACACACAAAAGAGCAGCAATTAAAGCGCACTCAACTGCCCCGTAAAACTTGAGCGGGAAAAAGTCAGGCGCTTGAAAGGGGGAAAAAATCCATGGTACAACTGTTGTACCACAGCCGTCCTCTGAGACACTCGTTTTCGTGGTACAACAGTTGTACCGCCGGGACGAAAAGGTTAATGGCAATTTCAATATTGAATGTGCTGTTAGACCACCATACAAAAGAGTTGCTGCATTATAAGATGATGCAATATCAAATGAAATACACTGCTGGATAATTGCTAAGGACGGATAACACTATCATCCATAGCAACCACAAAATGAAAGGAAGCAAAATGTGGAAAATTAGAATAAGTGCGGGACATAGTAAGAAGAAGTATGAGTATGCAAATTTTTTTCAACGTCTGTTCATCACGTGATAACGTTCATAAGAGTTTTAAAGGATTTGACGCTTGTAGACACAGTTGTTGTTTCAAGTCAAAAATTTTACAGGAAAGATTTAATATACGAAGTTCAAATTTCTGGCATGTCTTTCCGACATCACTTAGATGATTTTATGCGTGGCCGAATTATTGGAAGGATCGAAGAAAGGAGAAAAATAACAGATGTTGCCAGGGAGTTCGACATCACTCACAGCGTTGTTTCACGGCTGTGGAAGTCATTTAAAACTACTGGAATGTGTAGTAGGCGGCACAGGGATGGTTGTGTTAGAAGTACGACGTTTGCAGAAGATAGATATATCATTCTATCAGCAAAAAGGAACAGCCGCACCACAGCTCAGCACCACTCATATAGTCTTTATATTTTCCCAAAGACCCTTTGGATTATCCGGGAAACATGTAGTTAATACAATAGAAAATATTGTAGGTATCTTTTGTGAATGAGCTGTATTAGAAGCACCCACAAGTGAAATATCTCAATGAGCATCGTTTTCTAAGAGATTTAATTTCTGGCAAGCCTCACAAAATGTAGCGCACACATGGCCATTGTTTTTAATTTTTTGAAAGATGTTGGTTCAGGAACATTAATTATTAAACAATGTTAGGTAATAGTATTCTACTTTTTTTAAATGTAAAGTGTTCAGACGACACTGTGTATCTGTGATCTGTGAAACATTAAATTATGTGCCCCTTTTACTGTTTTACCTTGTTTAGACGCTGAAAATTTCTTGTTGATGTATTACATGTAAAATAAATTGGTACTTTAGAGTACAGTAGTGTGCTTAAAAAGGTATCATTTCTATATAGTGTGAAAAAAATTCAGTTAATGTTGTTGCCGGTAATGTCATTGCTCTTGCGCGTACATTTTCTGATGTAAAATACACACGCTATCCACTTTCAAGGTGTATTGCTAAATGCATAACGGTTGAATACCGCTCAAGTATAGAAAATGATAAAATACGCCATTTAGCCTCATTACCAGTTATGTAGCGTCCTAGTTGATATTGGGTGATTTCATTCAATATTAACTGGGACTCTTCATAGTTAGCAATGAGATGCAGTTGTATTTTAAACTCAAAACCCTGTCATATCCCTTCCATTATTCAAATATTTGCAAATATATTTTATAGCTTTCACTGAATTGCAGTACTCAACATTTATGTATGCGTTACACGTTTTTAAGAGTAATGTAGAATATGGTACTACCCAATGATTATCAACATCAATAGTATTGTTGAATGCATTTTATCAATGAATTTTCCACCATCTTCGATAGACCGTCGTAGACAGAGTGGATATGCATCATCGGCTGTAATAGTTTCAGCAATAAAAATCACTAGGATACCCCTTTGTACACTTTCTATCTGACATGTATGGCAAATTATTATTAAGTAAGCCTTATGGACTATGAATCATATTTTTTGAGACTATATCGTGCAAGTCTTTATCAATTTTAATGTATGGTATTTTTGCAGAGATGATTTCAGTAATTCTGTTTTGTGTTATCTTTTCCATCATCCATATTAAAATATGTGCATGTGGTAAACTTATTTTTTGCCAGTTAATGGAACACATCGAATTTCGCATCTCTCCTAATATATTGTGTTTGTCAAGAAAATCAAATAAATATTTTAATTTTATCTTATAAATTCACGTGCAGAAATATCAAGACAATCTTATTGTGATTGCGCAGTTAATAAAAGTCCCTTTATTTCATCCAGTGCTGGGTTGCATGTAAATGTGATGAAAAAATCTGGAGGACCATATGCACGAACATACTTCATCGCATCTTGTGCATATTCATGCATATGTCTTGGCCTACCTGTAAAAGTGGATGGTAAAATTTTTCCATTTCATTTTTCCCAATTCACTGAGATTGCCATCATTTACAACTGCACCACGTAAATGGATGTACTCTTCAGAACACAATTTGATTTGATTTAGTCGTATGTAGAGGAGTCTTTCACTTTTTATTTTTGCATTCATGTCAACAATGTATTGATGAAATAACTGTCTATATTTCAATACATGATTATAAGTATTTTCATGAATTATCGTTTGATATGCAATACAATTCATAATATTTGCCTTTTTGTAAACTTACGTTTACAAAATTATAGTAAGTCTTATGGAATTATTTGCAGGATTTCTCATATTAATATGAAAGTGATATCTATCCTCTCCTTGCCAAAATAGAATGGATATTGTAATGCATCAAATGAAATATGTGCTTTTGATACTTGCTGGACGTAACTCTTTCTACGATGAAGAATTATATCATGAGATTTAAATTTTTTACCAACTATGGCAACTGCCACTTTATCGATCGTTAGTGCGTTGAAGCGCCTTCAATGTTTACCAACACGTGTTTTATCTGCCTTTATTATTACTTTGTAATTGTTATATGGCATTTGTTCAGTGAGGATATTAAATAAATTATATAATTTATTCATTGTTTTGTTCAAACAAATTTTGTAATTTAGCGACAATTTCTCTTTTAGTACTCATAATCAGTTGACTTCGTCTGTTGATTTGTTCGTCAGTATTTCCCATAAAGTGTATCTGACGATATTTGTGATCAGTATTTGGCAAAAGTAGTGGTGATGAAGCATGGTGATAAATTTGCCCTTGTACCTTAAATGTTGGCATGATATTTGTTTCTCCGAAGATGCTATTTGGAAGAATGAATTGTAATTGCGTACATTTTTCAAAAAAACATTTGACTAGTTTCACCTGATACTAAAAATAATAATGGTTCAGGTGATGAACGCAAATCTGGTAACTTTACTTTTTTACTTGCACAACATATACCTGGTGTGTCATGGTTAAATTTTTGAGACACCAAAATGCGTACACCTTTTATCCATTTTTCCAATAATTATACTTGGATGAAGACTGTAATTATAAAGGGGATTGTAATTGAAACCGCATAAATTCAAATCATGTATGTATAGTTCGTTTTTTCAGTGTTCTACGCATTCGATTCCTATTCTGCCTTGCTTGCCTCTGTTCACTCATTTCTATTGATCGAGCAGGAGCAGTGTGAACTCGATCTCATTCTTGCCTAGATTATTACCGCTTACTTGTTTCTAATGATCGAGCAACAGCAGTGTAATCTCGGACTCTTTCTTGTCTAGCTTGTCTTTACTCATATGATTCTGAAGCTTGTTCTTCTCTTCTCCTTTTCGCTTGATTTGTAAATCGACCAATGGCACTTCGCTTTAGTGGCATAATTGCGGGTTTAAATAAAACGTAATTCCAATCATTTTCTTCAGCTGGAAATCAATAATGTTTTTATTTATTCACGTATTAATAATTTATTCTCGCGTTAATAATTGCAAAAGTTTTTGATAAATTTTTTTGTATTTATTAAAATTTGTCAAAAAAAAAAAAGAATCACACGTTCAACGCATTAATGTTGTTTTTTTTGTATTTTAAATCAATTTGTTAAAATCTTAAAGGAAACACAATTTATGTAATTGAAATATATTGAATTTTGAAATAATTTCTAATGTTCAAATTATTTAATAATTGAAAAAATATAAATAGAACGATTCAATATTTTATTTACCCTGTCATTGTTATTTTTATTTTTATTGCAACTCATATAATGAATATGTTGTTTTTTACAATTTAATTTGATTTATAAAAGTAAATTCTATGAGTAAATTTCATGAGTAAAATGTTGATTTTTCTATTTATTCATGATTACACTTTTAACAAGTATTACTAATTAAATGTTACTTCAATATTTTTGGGATATTTGTTCAGAAGATCCTAGAACCCCAACTTTGATTTTACAAAAAAAATTTTAAAAACCTTTCTGGGGTTATATCTAATAATTTCCCAAATTTTCACGATGATTGGAAGTATGTTTATGAATCTATAGAATACAGACAGGCACACCTTCATTTTAATATTTTTAAATGAAGCATGGTAAAATTTTAATTGAGTATGCATAAAAATATATTATGCAAGTCTCAAATTAAGCAAATGGATACCAACAATTATAATTTCTTCTCTTTTCCTCATTGCCAATCCATAGGAAATTTTAAAAAAATCGTAAAAGTTGTCGATTTCCAAAAAGGATTCAGTATACTGTTGTTTTCCTCTAGTTATAGAGAATAATTTCTTATACATGTAGCAAACACATAACTATAATTAAAATTCATTCAGGCAGGCAATGGCAAATTTTCTGATTGGCCAATAAAATATTTTCCGTCACTGAATAAATTTAACGAAAAGTGTGTTTTTGTAAATTTTGCATATCTGATCTTTATTCTAAGCTAACTTTTCTTTAACAAGTTAGTTTTTAAGAGAAAAATTATTTCTTTAAGACTGGTTAATGATAACATATACTCTTTCACTGGTTAAACAACATAATGGTCCTCACATATTTAAAATAAATATGCTTATAAACCATCTTTCACATAAGGATAAAATCAAGTAAAATGTAATAAATAATTATAGAGATTTTTGCAGTTTCCAAAATAATATTTATTGTAAAGAGGAAGAGAAATATATTAATTAGCATATCACTATGCCTTCTGTATAATTGGTACACATTTTGTACATTTTATATAATTTATTTTGCTTTATTTTCATGAGATATTTGTAACAATGAGAATTACAACAAAAGTAATAATTCTTTAAATAGTAAAACATGTTGCTTTCAGCAATTTTGTATTTAATGCATTTATTAAGTTACAACCTTTTTAAATGCTTTTAGGAATGCATGCACTTGTTGTTTGCCTTTTTTTATTTTAAATTTTATTTATTATAATCTCTTTTAAGTTTTTAATATTTTCTTTAACATATTTTCAGTATAAATATGTTATACGCTTAAATATATTTAAAGAATAGTAAATATACTTTAATATCAGTATCATTTATATTTTTCCTTTTTACAAATATGGAAAGCTTACATATTATTCAAACTTTTACTTAATCATTTATTAGAAAAAGGTTGAATAAATCAAATTATTCACAAACCAACCATTTTTATTCATTTTGTTCAAATTTTGTCACCACTTGTCGTTAAAAGTCGTTTAATAAATCTTTTAGGCGCCTGATCTATTTCACTTGAAAGGTGCAACTTGTTTCTGATGACGGTAAAACTAAAGTACGCTATGATTGATGATTAGAATTAGCCTTTCTTGTATAGGAAAAATTGACACTTCTTCCAAGAAAGAGGGCTTAGGAGACAGAATGCAGAATGAAGTGACTTACTATAAATGTCTTGAATCTTTGAAGGAAAAGGAAATAAATAAAAAAGGTAAAATTTACTTTGAAATAATATTTTTGATAAAATGCATTTTATTCTGTTTTTAGAAATTGCTTTGAAATCTAAGTAACAAAAGGAAATAAAATAAATTAGTGAAAAAAAATATAGGATTTAAAAAAAAAACGTGAAAATTCCAGTGAAAAAATGGCATTTATGATAATACATCAACTATATATATTTTTAATTTAGTAATTTTCTTTATTAAATATTTGACATTTATTTTAATTTTGACTTAGAGATAAATACGTTAATGAGAAGTAAAATGTGATCTTAAGGTTGTAAAGTTTACTAGGAAATGATATAAAAGTTTTGACACACTTTGTAATAGACAACATAAAGCTTAATCTTTTCGTTACACACTTTTAGTATCCACAACTTAAATTTAGGGATAATATTTTTCATAGGATAGTTAAAGGAAAAAAAAATTTAAAACTCAAAATTGAGACATGCATTCAAAAGGAACGTATGCAAATCCACTTTATTTTGTTCAATATTAGTTCCAGTTGAATACGGAAACTTTTGCTCTGACGAACGGTGTTCATTAACAAATTTTAAATAGCATTGTGGTTCCTATTTTTTCACATTTTCCACTAACTCTCTCCCAAAACACACAGATCTCTTTCTTTCTCTCTCTCAAACTCTGTTTCTTAAAAAACAGATTTTATGCATTTGTCTGTACGTCATATATACGTTGCACTATTATTAGCACCCTATAATGAAATTAGCATTGCAGGAATTTATTTTCAAATATATATGCCTATATAGGTTTATGAAACAACCGTACAATATTAAATGAAGTGGAACAAAACAAGTTAAACAATTTTCTTACTTAATTTAATTTGAAAATGAAAACTAAGCTAACATTATAACACATTATATATAAGTCGAACTGAATGAAAAAAACTATCCATAGTTGCAAACTGAAAACTAGAACATCAAATTCTTGACATATACTCGTAATTATATATTATGTTTGAAAATATGTTCAAGATCACTTTGGATAAAACTGAGTTTACTTTTATACTTCTTTGAAAATATTTTAAATGAGAATTTTAGGACGAGTGATTATTTAAAATATATTAAAATTAAATGTCCATTGCACTTATTATTTGTCGTAAATCTGTAAGGCATAAACTATATGTACCTTTTTGGAGTGTTTATAGATGCAACTATTATTTTTATTTTAAAATACTAAGTTATACTTAGTTAACTAAGTGTTTAAGAGTTATATTAAGTTATACTTAATTTATAAAAATTCTACTACACTATATTGCCTCAGATATACATTTTTATTAAGTATTTAAAATTTCTTAGATAAGATTCATACCCCCGCTATTATTTTCATAAAAAATCAACAGTTTGATTATCCATAAAATTGCAATATTTGATAGGTGGTTGTGGTAATGAATAGATTCTTGATGCCAACATTTGAATAGAATTTTCATTATAAACAACTTAGATTATTATTTAGTTTACCTCAGTAATGATAGCTTTAAATTATATGTTAATTCATGCTAGTATTGTTAATTTTCATTAAATGTTTCTTAATTTGCTTTAATTACTGCTCGATATGTCTTTCTTTTGCAGTGGTATTCAAGGCTATTTTTCTACATTAAAAGTATTTCTAAATCATTATATCCATCTTTTTCTTACTTTTAATTGTCAAACATCTAAACAGCTTACTGCTTTAGTTTAAAATATGGCAGACATTTGTTAAATTGGTGAAAATTAGAACTAAGAGTAGTTATAATAAAAGTAAAATATTTGTCTTTATTTTTTAAAAGTTTTAATACAAAAATCAAACAGGTGACTCCACTCCTTCGTTCCTGAAGTCTCCCGCAAACGCCTGTTTGTTGACTTCTTCATCAACTAAGTTCTGACAGGACATGGAGCCTTCAGAACTTACCATTAGAGGTTACACTGGAAAACAGAAAATTTGTACAGGCGAGAATGAAATGCAGACCCTTGAACACCTCCTCCTCCCTTGCAAGGAATATGATGACGTCAGGTAGGAATGCTTCCCAAGAGACTCCACCGGCAAACCCCTCAGAGACCTCATCCAACATAAAGGACTGGAGCCAGCAGGCTCATTCAAAGGGAGATGCTGTATAGACCCGACCAGTAGTCGATCAACGTCACGTCACTGCCACTCTGTCATCTGTTCATCTATAAATAACTTATCATTGTATATAATTCTGTAAATAGTATATCTTATCAATAAAGGCCAATGAGCCCAACAAATCTTCTAGTCCCAAGAGCACGAGAGGGATACCTTAAGGAGTTCCTTACTAGTGGCTTGGCAATCCGCCATTACAAGTTCAGTTTTGGTCTTTTGACCCTGGCTGCCCTGACGCCCAGTGGCCGATCTTGGGTTCCTACTTGAACTACTATCTGCAACGACATTCCACTACCATATACCTTCGGGTGGGTCGGTGTTACTATCAATGTTAATGTAAAAATCATAACTTATTAAGATCATACTACAAGAAACTGCTATTTCTTGATTAAAATACAGAAGGGAGAATAGCATTATATTAAGAAATTTGATAAAGTCTCATTTTATAAATTGAATGAGACATTTATGAAAAGTAAATTTTTTGTAGAAAATTTCTATGTACTTTGAACTCAATATTACATATAAAAACTAATTTTATATATTATAAAAGTTTGCATAAATAATATTAATTGTAGGAACACTTACATAATTAATACGAACTTACGAATATAAATGAGTGAAAATTCTTATTAAAATAAAGCTACGAGAAAACATGCAATTAAATAATGTCAATCTCTACTTGATAAAATGAAATCACATTATATGTATATTGCTTTATTAATTAGTAATTATCTAATACAGTTCTGATTGAAAATATATTAATTTATTCACATAACTTTAATAACATTTATTGAAAATTTATAAAATTAGTTTTAATAATTATTGAATTTTCAATAAGCAAAATATTTCTAAGGTGCTAGTTGGTATAATTTTAGATATTTCTGCAATTATTTTATATAGAAATGTACCAAAGGTAAATTCATTAAAATAAAAATATAAAGGAGTAAAAATTCCTTTAATAAAACATCTAAATTTTAATAAAAAGTATTTATTTCATTAGCAAATTTATGTAACTTCAAATTTCACTTTTTACATATTTACACTTATCGTTAAAGAACACAGTGTTTCATTTGCTTAGACATTTCAAAACAGTTCCATTTAGTTTTACTCTCTTTTGCTTAATAATCTTACGTAATATTTTACAGATATTTAGTATCTTGAAAATTCATTGATACTTTTGTGCTTTTAAAGGAAGTGATCTTTTTTTTTTAATAAATAAACATAAGAGCTGATATTTGCATTTACTTTTTGATTTGATATATTTACTGTAGGAACAGAATAAATTATGATGATTCTATTTTTGAACTTCAAAAAAATATTTGTCAGTTTTGATGTTTTTTCATTTTATTTAAATATATTTCCATGAGAAAAAATAAATTTTTTCTAATAATATACATATCAGAATTGCAAAATGTAAATGCATTATTTACTAGTGCAAATAATAAAAAGTATACAAAATATGAACCAAATTAGACTTCAAACTAAACATTTCACTTAAAACAAACTCTTTTTAATTTATTTGTTAGAAAATAAAATTTTAAAAATATTTTATGAAGTTTTAAAATTAAAAAGCTAATATTTAAACACAAAAATTATATATATATATATATATATATATATATATATATATATATATATATATATATATATATATATATATATATATATATATATATATATATATATATATATATATATAATGATTTTACAAATAATTACATATAATATACTTAAATAGAATTTAAAAATATAATCTATATCAAAAACTATAAAATGAATTGCTTATGAAGTGAAAATTGGATTTAATTAATTAATGCCATTGATTAGATCAGTTATTATTTCCTATTCCAATTAAGTATAATCTTCAAAACAAAATATCAAAAACATTTATAAAATGTTAAAAATATCCACAATTTAATCTAACTAAAAAACATTCCTGCTGACTTTTGTGACTGAAATTTATTCAATCTAAAGTATATTTTTAAAGCTAAGATCTGTAAAATATTCAATTGCTATTTCGCATGACATACAAAACA